>PVJX010009586.1:0-60486 GCA_004027295.1 Dolichotis patagonum | reverse complement strand
CAAGGTTTCACTGTGTAGTTCAAGCTGCCTTGAACTATGTATACCAGGCTGGCCTCGAACTCCCAGTGATCCTCCTGCCTCTGCCACTCAAGTGTTCATTCAGTTTTTTAAAGATTCATTGCTTTACAATTAAAATGCTTCATTCAAAGACTTAATTTTTTTTTAAAAGACAAAATTAAAGAGAAATTTAAGCCTGAGTGTTTCAGCAAGTAACAAAATATACTGACACACTTCCTATGTTGCAACAGGCAAAAACTAAAAGCCAGGAGGACACTGGAAAGTTGTGATGAGCAAATGCTACATGAGAACCTTAGAAGAAAAGGAAAAATCACCAACCCGGGGGGTAGCTGCATGCAAGATGCACTCAGTGAACCAACATGCCTGCTCCCCACCTAGACCTTTGATAAGAAGGTTGCAGTGAAGACAATGGGCTTGATACCAGGGCAGTTCTTAGGTGCAGGTTTCCGGGTGCAGCATAAAGATGTAACGGATTCCAGGACAAGTGAGTCAAATGTTCTTACATTCATGGTAAGTCTTTCCATTCATGGTAAAACAGTCTCCCCAGGTCCCTTCCCGCTAAATTACATAGGTCCTCTTATCTAATGTATGTAAATAAAGTAAAAACCTAAACCTGATTTTTTTCTTTGGTAGAGAAATCAAAACACTTTTTGGGCAAGAAAAAACGTAGGTAAGAGTACTGCTGGCCAAAACCAAACACTTCTCAAGGCTGTTAATTACAACAAAAAACTTAAGAAATCAGTCTCTTAGTAATAAGCAAAAGCACCAGAAATCCTTCTCCAGAAAGAAAAAATATCTGATTTTACAGATAGATTCCCAAACTACTGACTTCTAAGGCACCAGAGTTGACATCAATACAACCCAATTTACAGAACTAGAGTGTGGCAGAAGTTTGAATGTTTTCATCACTCTGTGTGACACTTTTTAACACTTAGCGCTGCTCTACCTGAGCAATGGATGAGGGCCAAGAATGAAGTGTGTGTTCTTTTTTTGTGGACGCAGAATAAATTAAGCTTCCAAATATATTGCCATACTCATACACTGCCTGCTCTGACACGAGCTGCATGAGAATGCCTCTAGTGTAATTCAGAGTATTGCACCATCAGAAACATCATTGGGACCCCCGGATCTAATCTTGACAAAGAACTGAGCTCCTCAGTTCTGAAATAACAGGAGTGCTAAGCACCTCCTGCCACTGTCACAGTTCAGCTGTGCTGGCCCATGGCAGCTCTGCTTCTATCATGATACTTGGTGAGGTGACCTCAGGAGCAACACTTCTCATAAAGTTACTGTCCCTCCCTCTGGAGGTCCCTGTCATGGGTACTGTGCAAAGCAGCGACACTATCAGTCCACTCATTCTTCTGAGGTAAAAATAAAATGGTTTACTCAAAGATGAATGAACTCTGGGAAATTACTACTTCATTTTCATTACTACTTTCTATATTAGATTTCAGAGTGTGAGATGGATAATATATTCTGGAAATTTTAACTGAACACCCATCCACAAATACTTACTTCAAGGAAGGCTAATCATCTTCATGAACTTGTTTACTTTTTCCTATAGACTTTTTCTTCCCAAATTAATAAAACAGGAAGTGCCAAGAGGCACTACAATTTATTTTTAACCTTGCAAGCTCTTAATTCTAATAGTTACTAAATTCTGCCTTCAATTAAATCTTCAATATCTTTTTGTAAAATACTTTTAAAAAATCACTCACATTAATAAAACAAAACATAAAAAAACAATCTTTTCCCTATCTTTCTCCAGACTAATCTAATTATGGCTGACTCATAACTGACAAAAACACTCAAATATCTTCAACACACTCGAACAACAACAAATACCCGGCATATTTTAGGTGGCAGCCATTACAAGAAATTTTATTAACATACTCTCTAATAATCATGGAGCTATACAGCTATGTTCAGTATTTTCAAAGAGAATGACTTCCTCTGACAAAACATTCATAGCCAATCATGGGACTCTGCTAGGAAATAATGGCATTTGCAATGACATACTAGACAGTTTAATCAATAAAACGGAATGACAAGTGAAACAGATTCTCCACCTATTATATTAACTGGGTATGCAACAGTTTAATGAAATACCACAAGCTTAGTCGTTGGGATCTTTGATGGGGCCAGCACAGAGGCTGACCTTATCTAGGACATTCTGAGATCCAAGATGGCAGCTTCTTGCTTCTGTGTGACCTTCACGAGACAGGGCAGTCAGGAATGGCATGATGAGGCGCTGCAGAGCTGCAGTAGTGGCCTTCAGGGATACTACACTGGTGATAGTGTTGCTGGTACCTGTGCTGGCTCTTCTGGAATCCATATCTTATACACAACACCTATCCGTAAGAAGAACTTTCGCAGAACTGCTCGGAGCTCAGGAATCAGGTCAAACTGCATAATTTCACACAAGTAGGGGTAGTACATTGAAGCGTGTGCTTTGAACTTAAAGTAGGAAACAGAAAGATAGAATTAGACATGGAACTGTGGGGTTTTTTGCACCAGTTTTTCAAAAGTATTCATCTTACCCTGAAACTTCTCATATAACACTGGTACCTTTTCTTACTTTTACAAACTTGTTATCAAAAAATTTCCACATTAAAACCTATTTCAATTACATTTAATTTCTTTTTAATTATATTAAGATAGTCTTACTTCCAAGTCAATAGTCTTTTCATTTTGTAAAGCAAGTTCTAGGTCTAAACCAGCACTTCATAATCTCAACACCTTCTTCCCAAACTGAAAATCACTGTGCTGTTCCCAGTGGCCATACATGTGTCTTCTACTTCAGCCTTCGCTGGCATTCTTCTAGAAGAAAGGACCTACTATCCGCAGGCACCTGTCTGTAATGAATTAACTTCTCTCCAATGCATCTAGAATATGTTATGTGACCATCCTTGGGAAAATCCAAAAACAGTTGCTTCAAACATTGAATGAATGGGACTCAAACTTCATGTCCTAGAGCAGACAGCACAGGTTACTTGTTCTTACCTTTTCATCATTTATTTTGAGGGTTTTGGTTAGAAGTAACAAAAGGAGACTTGTCCAGGCCTCCCGATGGCTTTCAGAATTCACTGTGACGAAGTAGGCAAGAGCTTCACTGCACACACTGCAATTAAGAGAGGGGTACATCACATGGATTAGCATTTCATCTTCAGAGGAGGAACTGATGATTTTTTTTTCTTTCTTTTTTTTTTTTTGATACAGGGTCTTGCAAAGTAGCTCAGGTTGGCTTTAAAGTCACTATAGTTTTGTTTGTTTTGGTACTGGGAATTGAACTCAGGGTCTTGCACTTGCCAGGCAGGCATTGTACTGCTGAGCTACATCCCTGGCCTATTTTTTGTTTCTTCAGACAGGGTCTCAGCTCTGTATCCTAGGCTGGTTTCAAACTCACAGCAATCCTCCTGCCTCAGCCTCCCAAGCACTGAGATGACAGGTGCATGCCATCACCCCCAGCAAACTCACTATGTAGCCCTGAGTAGCCTTGAACTTGCAATCCTGCTGACTCAGTCTCCTACAGTACTGAGATTACAGGTGTGCGCCATCAAGCTTAGTTCAGGTACTACTCATTCTTGCAATGATTATATACTGAGTGTCTAGCCTAGTTGTGCTGTCTTGACAAATCACCGAGCCCTAGTTTCTTCAGCTGTGTGTGGATAAGTAACTGCTAAACTCAGAGAGCTGCTGTGGAGTGTCAATGAAATTTAGCTTAGCTCAGGCTTAGCACATGGCGAAGCTAGACTCAATATCTGCAGCACAATAAATAAAAAAACTTATTATTCATAGTTAATTATATAATTCTTTCCTATCATATTTTTTTTTTCCTATTTTGAGAGACAGTGTCACTATATAGCACAGGCTGGCCCTGAACTTGGAATCCTCCTGCATCAGCCTTCTAAGTGCTGAGATTACAAATATACCCCATTATGCCTTGCTACAAGTTCTTTTTTAATGTCTGTAAATATTCCATCATAGGGTATTCCACAGTTATCCAAGCTACAGTTAAACCTCAAAAAAATTTTTTTTCTTTTTTGAGACAGGGTCTTGCTATGCAGTTAAGGCTGGCCTTTAGCTCACTTCATAGCCCAGACTGGTTTTTTTTTTTTTTGGTACCAGGGATTGAACTTACAACCTTGTGCTTGCCAGGCAGGCACTTATGGTGCTGAGCTAAATCCCTGGCTCCCAGACTTGTCTTGAACTCCCAGTGATCCTCCTGCCTCAACCTCCCAAGTGATAGGATTACTGGCATGTGACACCATGCCTGGCATTTTTCTTTTTATAAATTAAATCTGCAGTGAGTATTCTGTATGGGATCCTAGTTCATATTTCTAAAATATTTTCTTTAGTTTTTGTAACAATGGAATTACTGAGTCAAGCAGAACGAACATTTTACTAGGGCTCCTGGTACGTAATTTTTTTTTTGGTGCCGGGATCGAACTCACGACCTTGTGTTTGCCAAGCAGGCACTTATGCTGCTGAGCTAAACCCCTGGCCCGAGGTATATAACTTTATTTGCTTTCCAGAAAGATCATGTCACTGTATACCCCTGCTAGCCAAGCAGGAGAACTGTGGGCCTTACTACATGGGTGCCAGTATTTAAATCTTTTTTTTTTTTTTTTTTTGGTACCAAGGATCAAACTCATGACCTCATGCTTGCCAGGCAGGCACTCATGCCACTGAGCTAAATCCCCAGCCCGTACTGTTTTAAATCTCAAAGAACTAAAAGGAGGCAAAAGGAGGTAGCTAGCATTGTAGCTTACTGATGCACTGTGTGGTTAGCATGTACAAGAACTTAGGTTCATCAAACTAAAAAAAATAAATAAAGGCTCAGACACTGTCATCAGTATTTTTGTGTGTGTGTTACTAGAGATTGAAACTACTTAGCTTCACAGTAAGCTGTATCTCCATTGCCTTTTTTTTGAGAGAGAGAGATGGTCTCACTAAATCAGTAAGTTGCCCAGGCTGGGCCTCAGTCTCCCAAGCTAACTGGAAATATAGGCAGATATCATCATTTTACTGATGCCCAAAAGGTGGGTGGCAAAGATCTACTTTTCATTCTGAGACTTTCTTCCAAGTATCCCACCATCTCCCCATGGATACATCTCTGACTACCTGACTTTGGCATACCCTGGAAGCCATGTGATTCCAATTCATTCATCTGGGAAACAAGGAATGATGGGGCATCAGAGGAAATAGCAATTTTAAAAAGGACCTGGTCCCAAATGGGATGGAGACCTATTCTCGGCTACAGGGTTGCATACCTCACTCCAGCCTGAGCACTCTTGGGTCAGAGTACTTTTCACAACCCAGGTTTGTGTGCCTGTGGAACGCAGATGTGATATGAGCGAGGTCCTACACTCTCTCTTCAAAGAAAAATGAAATGGCCAGGTATGGTGGCCCTTCCGGTAATCCTAGCGTTCAGGAAGCTGAGGATGAGGGTCACAAGTTTGAGGCTAGTCTTGACAACTTAGTGAAATCCAGTCTCAAAAGAAAAGGGTGGGAGCTGGGGGAAGGAAGATGTAAGCTCAGTGCAAAGGCCTTGCATCCAATCTCTAGCACCACAGAACAAAAACAGTGAAACAGAAGTGTCACCACTCAGAAGGGAGACACCTGTGGAGGTGTCTGTGTGGAGGTAACTTTTTCCTACTCTTTTCAATTCACAGTACTGTTGTGATATGTTTTGTATATGACAGCTAGAAAATTCAATGGGAAGCCAATCTTACATTAAAAGTCGCTGCTGTATTTCATCCCATGAATCCCTGCGATTCTCATCAACATACATTCGAAACAGGATCCTCAAACAACAGGCCAAACTGCTGGTTTCTTGTTTGAGAAGATTAGGTTTAGACTTGCCCTTAAAACCTGGAGATCAGAAAGCCATTAAGTAGAGCACAAGGTCAGGAGGATGCTGAGAAACGACAAGGTAATTAGTCACCTAATTCAGGAAGCACTGAACCGTCTCACAGCTCTAACAAGCTCAACTGTGATACTACCCAGAGGCAGTCTCCACTCTGGATGTCATTCTCTGTATTGATGTCCTGACTGCCAGCCAGATCTGCTTGTTGACCAGAAAAGCCACTAGTTGCATCTTCTCAAATGTTACAGCTTCCAAAATTCTAGCATTTTTCTAAGTCATAAAATTTTTTTTCAAACAGTATATATAAAAATGCAGTTTTTAAAACAAAACAGTTCTCATCAGCCAGATAATGTGCAAACTGCTCTCATAAGCAAAATTTTGTTATAGGCAAAGACATAAAACATCTGGGTATTTTAAAATCACAAAAAAAGGACAATTTTTCATTAAAGAATAAAACAGGTATTTTGGGGAGAAGATTTAAAATAATTATAATACAAGTTATATAAAGTACCACTTTCATGCAAAGTTCAAAATAGTAAGAATCTCATCACCACATCTAGAAAAAAATACATGTATTTACTCCAGGAATTATGCATTTATTTTTGGAGGCAGGAATGGTAGAGAACTAGTAAAGCCTCAGGAAAATGTATGAATGCTTCTGTTCTTAAGACTACCATACTTTTTGTATCACCATTTTTTTGTTGTTGTTTTGTTCTTTTCAGATAGTCTCGCGATGTAGTTCAGGCTGACCTTGAGCTGTAGAGTCCACGCTGGCCACAAACTCTTGAAGATCCAACTACTTTCCCCTCCCAAGTGCTGGGATTATAGGTGTTCACCACCACAACTGGCTTGTATCATCATATTTAACATTTAATGTCAAATTTTATGACTTGCAAGATCAATTCGGTTCTCCAATTTTCATTTTGTCTTTTCATCAAATACTTTTTGGGATTCTGTTATATATGAAGCATCCTGGCATTGGGATGAAATCCAGCAATAAGCATAAAAATACCTAGGAAGAGGCCAGGGATTTAGCTCAGCAGCATAAGCGCCTGCCTAGCAAGCGCATGGTCCTGAGTTCGATCCCTGGTACAAAAAAAAATCAAAAACCAAAAAACCTAGGAAGCTATTTCAACTATGTTTGAAATACTAGGAATTTCCTAAAAACTTTAATGTTAAGGATGGTAACCAGTGTGGCCAGTGAACCATATTGCTCTGTGGCCTTACCTGCCCTCCACAGGATGGTCCGCTGCTCATAATTGGAGTTGAAGGCCTTTGAAAATGAATGAGATTCCTGCAAGCAGTCCAGCAGCTTAAAGAGGTGCTGGGAAGACATGTACTTATACATGCCCTGGTCCTCCGTCTCGATGTGGATATCTGCATCCAGTGTGTCTTGCTGCAGGATAGAGAATAGATAGGAGTGCTAAGAGAAGGTTAGGGAGTGGTTTTGGGCATAGAGAACATAGACACAGGCAATTCTGACTCTCCGAAGATTGTCCTCGCTGTAAAACACCCTCCAGTACCCTGATCCATTTCCACATAGACTCTGCACTGCTGGTGAAGACAGTTCCTGAGCTGCTGTGTGACTGTGGCTCAGGCTGGCCAAAGTTTCAGTTTTCCTGCTGCTGCCTTCATTGTGTAACCAATATGTGTTTCCAAATATTTCACTAAAGAACTGAATTCTTTGTAGTTAGTTAATTAATTAAATTTATTTATTGAGGCAGGGTCTCACTATGAGGCCCAGGCTGGCCTTGAACTATGTAGATCAGGCTGGTCTCAAACTCACAGTGATCTTCCTACCTCAGCCTCCCAGGTGCTGGGATTACAAGTGTGCATCACCACATCCGTTTCTCTTTATTTTAAAAAGAAATTGAAAAAGCAAGAACATGAAGTAAATATGACAGAAGGCATGAGTATAATAAATGAAAGCATGAAATTAGTGAGCAGAGCCCAAAGTGGCACCTTGAGCTTCAATCAGATTTCTCCCTCTCACTTTTTTTTTTCTTTTTTGGTATCGGGGATTGAACTCATGACATTACAGTTGCAAAGCAGGTGCTTATGCTGCTGAGCTAAGTCCCTGGCCCTTTTTTTTGGCCTCTAAACATTCTTGAAAACGTGTGAAATGACTGAAAATTTTATTGAACATGTTGCCTAAAATCTGAGACACGATTAGGGATTTTATATTTCTGGAGATTTCTAAGACTAGAGCTATCCTTATAAACTAGACATCACAAATGGTAAGACCATATTGGTTCCCAAACTGACCTGTAAGTTCAATGCAATCCATATCAAAACCTGGCTGATTTCATTGCAAACACTGACAAGCTGATTTAAGTTCATCTGGAAATGGAAGCACTAAGCCAAAGCAATCTTGAAGAGATGCCCAAGGATGGAGGGCTCATACCTTACTCCCAAAGCTTAACTAAAAACCGTTTAATACTTAGAATAATGCTCTGGGCACAAAGCCAAACATATATCAGTGTGATAAAATGGAAACTCCAAAAGTAACTGCTTGTAATTACAGCCCAGTGATTTCTAATGAAAGTGCCAGGAAAATTCCCCAGGGGAAGAATAGAATTTGAGACAAACAGTTTGGGACAAAAGGGTATCACGTGTAAAAGAAAGATAATGGATCCCCTACTTCTCATCATAAACAAAAATGCACTGAAACATACAGGACACCCAAAAGTATAACACTCCTAAAACATAACCCTAAATCTGTATGACTTTGAATTAAGTAATATTTTCTTCGATTTGACACCAAAAGCACAAGGGATTAAAGAAAAATAGATAACACTAAAAAATTTTTTTTGTATTTCAAAGAACATCAAGAAACTGAAAAGACTGGGAGAAAATAGTTCCAAATCATGTATCTGATGTTATGTAGCACATATAATAAACTCATAATTCAAGAATAAAGAGATGAATAGCAGCTTAAAAATGGGAGAAGGATTTGAACAGATATTTTCAAAGGTATAGAAATGACCAGCCTAACACAGTGGTGTATTCATGCATTTTTGTAATTTAGTACTCTAGTAAGTTGAGGCAGGAAGATTGCAAGTGTTTTGGTTTTTGCTTTGTTTTTTTTAAGTCAAAGATTCATTATGTAGTCTAGGCTGGCTTTGAATTTACTATGTAGTATAGGCTGGCCTCAAACTTACAGAGCTCCTCCTGCATCAACCTCCCAAGGGCTGGGATTGCAGGTGTGCACTACCATACCCAAAAAGGATTCCAAGTTTGAGCCTCATCTGGACAACTGAATGACCCAGCCAGACTCTGTCTCAAAATAAAAAATAAAAAGGTCTGGAAATGGGCCATGCGTGGGCTGACTGGGAGAAAGCCAGACACCAGCCCTTTCCTGTGAGTTGGTGCCATCCACGGACTGAGGGAGAGAACAAGAAGTCAATAAGAAACCAAGACCTCCCATGAGTGACTGGGGTAGAGCTAGATACTAGCCTCTTCCAGCACGCAAGCAGGGAAACAAGAAGAGCCAATGTGCCCCTCCTCCCTTGTAAGTGACAGGCTGATGTGGAGAAACACAGGCTGTGATGATAGCTAATGAGGTAAAATACAACTTAATGCTTACAGTATTTAGGGTTTCACTGACTTTGCAGGCCTAAAGCTGGTAGTCTGATCATCTATTCAGAGGAAAACAATACACAATGTAGCATATATGGGATCTCCTTCTGAAGGTGGTGGCCACTGTTAATTTCCTATTATCTTGTTTCAAAAATCCTGCATCATTCTCATTGTTTTGTTTGGTTGGGTTTTATTGTTTTATCTTGTTTGATTTTGTTGTATCTGATGGCATGGGTAGCTATTTCTTTTTTTTTTTTTATCGGTACCAGGGATCGAACTCACGACCATGCGCTTGCAAGGCAGGCACTTATGCCGCTGAGCTAAATCCCCAGCCCCATGGGTAGCTATTTCAAAAATAACAAGATATACTATAGTAGCCATTTTGTATTTACTATTTATTATCTTGTTTTGAAGTCCTGTATTGCATTCATTGCTTTGTTTTTATTAGTTCTATTCTGTTTCTGTTTTGTTTGATTTTACTATGTCTGATGGTATGGGCAGCTATTTTGAAGAGAAGAGGCATGGATGGTAACCACTGTTGATTTCCTATTATCTTGTTTTGAAATCCTGTGTCACACTATCTTGTTTTCATTGGCTTTACTCTGTTTTATTTTGCTTAGTTTTATTCTCTCTAAAAATTTTTTTTAAAAAGGGCTGGGAATGCAGCTCAGTGTGAAGGACCTGGATTTAATCCCTGCTGTAACAAAAACAAGCACAAAAGAAATGACCAGTAAACATGAAAGATGCTTTCTATCATTAGTCATTAGTAAATACAAATCAAAGCCACAATGAGATACCCGTTTCATATTCACTAGGCTAGCACAGTAGGAATTATAATACAAAGGGTAACAACAACCACTAGTGACAATGTGGAGAAACTGGGGCCTCTGTGTGCTATTGATGGGAATACAAAATAGTGCAGCCAATTTGGAAAGTGAAGTTTTCCAGACTTTGGGAATTTCTCAAAAAGGCAAACAGTTACCACATGACCAAGCAAGTCCACTCTGAGGATATATGCAAGTGTCCACAAGAAAATTTGTACACAAATATTCACTAACAGTATTATTTGTAACAGTCAAAAAGAAGAAAAAACCCAGCTTATGAGTAGATGAACACAATGTGATATTTTACATAGTGGAGTGTTACTCAGTCAGACATGAAAAGAATGAAGTTCTGATATGTGGTACAGGAATGAATCCAGAAAATACTATGCCAAGTTAAAGAAGGTACATACTAAAGTTCATATATTGCCTGATTGTTTTTCTTTTTTTATCAGTACTGGGAATTGAACTCACGACTTCATGCTTGCAAGGCAGCTGCTTATGCCACTGAGCTAAATCCCCAGCCCTCCTGATTCTGTTTAAATGAAACATACAGAACAGGTAAATCCACAGGGACAGGAAGTAAATTAGTGGCTTTCAGGGCCTAGAAGAGGGTAAGAGGTGATCACAGAATTTCCTTTATATAGTACTCAGAATTATTCTCCAATCAGACAGTAGCAATGTTTGTACTTTGTAAATACACTGAAGCTACAGAACTTCAGACTTAAAAACAAAAGGAAAGGGTACACCTGGGGGCAAAGATGTAGCTTTTCAGCAGTAATTACCCTCTGGATGGCAGCACAGTGTTGGATCTGGGAGGTGGCTGACTACCTGCCTTAATCACAGGGTCTCTGAGCCCTGGAGGCAGTTAAATTTTCAACCTACAGTGTAAGGTTACTGCCCAACTTTCAGATGCTCTCTCCTGTGTGTTTTAAGAATCCCCTGTATACAGACCATCGCACATACAAAACAAACTCTTGTGATAACACCTTCTCTCCAGTGCCTAGGTAGAGGGTGGGAGGCATCTGAGCACCCAGGTAGTAGGATGCTGCTAAGTCAGTTTGTGGGAAATAAAAGGTTCCACTGTGCCAATTTCAAGTGAAAAATGTAATCTTGAGTATGGGGCTGGAAAGACAGGAGCATGACTGGCTCTAGGCAGCCAGATGGAGCCTCCTGGCCACATCCCCATGGACAAGGATGGTCTCCCTTCCCCCCATCCCCAGGCTGGCGTTTGTTACCTGGGCAGCAACCATGTGTTCTGCATCCTCTTTTTTGCTGGTCGCAGGGTAGAATACAATGTTGTCAATGGTTTGAATCAATTCCAGCTGGACCACACACTTGATGAGGAGGCTGGCAAACAGCTTCTGATCTATATTAGATGATAAAGAATAACCCTAATAATGATTCAGCCAATACTGAGTAAATGTTCACTGAGCTCCTGTCATGTGCTGGCGTGACCCTTGATGTGACAGCATAGCAATAAATAGCCTGAACAACACACCCCTGCTCCTATGAGTTAGCCACCAGTAGGAAAGATTTAAAGTATGAGGCATAGTATGTCAAATAATAATGATGTGAGACAGACACAGGAAGTGTTAGGGTTGAGTTGCAAATTTAAATGTGTCTCTAAAGATTTGATACTAGAGCAAAGGCCCAAAAGAACTGGCCTACAGAGAATTAGCTCTGCAGGTCTTGTGTCCTCCAGCAAGTTTCTCTGTCACTCCATGGGCCTCTCTTGTGGACTGCTGTAACCACAGAGGAGTTCAGCTCCTTCCTGAGGAGGCTAGGATCTGCGTTTTGCATGGATATAGGAATAGCTCTTTTAAATTCTTCATTTTTGGATCACCTATCAACCACTTTTTGTTTAATCCACAATTCGAAATTGCTTTCTGTTCTCTTTACTTCTTTTTTTGTTTTGTTTTTTAAGACAGGGTCTCATTATGTGGTTCAGGCTGGCCTTGAACCAAAGGCAATCCTTTTGCCCCAGCCTCTCCAGTAGCTGGGATTACAGGTATGTACCAACATGTTCCACTAACAATTCTTTATACTGAATCTGCCCTCAGATCAGTAGTACAGTGCCTGCCTGCTGACTAGATTCAGACCCCACCTATCTTTACATTCTCAATAGCCAGGGACAGGAGTGTGGGGGATGGTAAGCACCTCACAAGTTTTGGCTGTTAACTGACCGTAAGAAGGTCAAATTATCTTTAAGTTTTTGTTTTTGTTTTTGAGACAGGGTCACACTATGCAGTTCAAGCTGGCCTTGAGCTCACTTTGTACCCAGGCTAGTCTCAACTCTCAACAATCCTCCTGCTTCAGCTTCCCAAGTGCTGGAATTACAGGCATGAGCCACCACACTCGGCTAGCTTTAAGTTTTTGAAGGGAGTGAAATTATATAAACATGTAACAATTTGTGCAAAATGTTTTAGTTTTTGAGGATCTGGAGGTGTAACTCAGTGATATAGTGCTTGTCTAATACGCACAAGGCCCTGGCTTCAATCCCCAGCATGCACACACACAGATAAGGGGAGCTTTAACTTTTGAAAAATACAGTGGAGTTTAGATGTTTAAAAGAAAGAAAATGCCATATCAGCGGTGCAAAGTTTTGCCTGCCAGAGCTCAAGCCAGTAGGGAAACTGAGCTGAGACAGTGAGAGGAACAAAATTCCCTGCCTCCTGCAGCAGAGGAGTGGGCTTGAGTCCAGGCGTTGTTAGAATGGAGAGATTTTGCTGCCCTGAGAGTGGCTCGACTGCAGAAAATGCAGCTCCCTCACCTCTAACTAACCACTTTATCTGGAGCGAAAGAGGACACAGAGATGATCCCATCATCAGCCACTGGAGAGAACTGGCTGTGCAGCAGTTCCACAGGGTGCCTTTTAAACAGTTTTCAAGGGTGCCTGTTCTACTCCTTCAAACCACACACTGCTTTTCCCATTGTGCTGCTTCAGCCGCTGCTAATGATCACAGCCTGGTTGTTGAGGATGATGTGGGACTGCTGTGCAGGTAAACAGTGGAGGCATGCCGCTTTAAAAAGTACAGAGTAACACTTCAAAAGTTCTGACTCCTCCCTCTGCCACAGGCCTGTCTGAATCCCAACTCTATTACATACTGACACATTGTATCGTGTCTATGCCCCCTTGGCTCAAATGTAAAACTGAAATTTCTTAAACACTACCATAAGGATTAAATGAGATCCTACACATGAAATATACTCTAATACCTGGCACATTAAAACCGTGAAGCCTATTTTTTTTTTTTAAATGAGACAGTAGGACTGAGGATATAGCTCAGTAGTAGAATGCTTGCCTTGCATTGAACCTCTGGGTTCAATCCCCAGAAACTAAAAAAAAAAAAAAAGGGTGAAACATACCACCAGCAGCATTGAGAGTAATTTAAGCTGGGCATGGATATACATACTTGTACTCTTAGCATTGAGAGGCTGAGGCAGTATGATTACCACGCGTTTGAAGTTAGGTTGGACTCCATAGTGAGTCCAAGGCCAGCCTGAGCTACATACTCTCTCAAAAAAACAAAGCAAACAAACAACAAAAAAAGTAATCTGAAATCTACTTGTATCTAGAAAGAGGATTTCTAATCCTCTAAACCTCTAAAGGGATTCCTCTAAACCAGCAAGAAAAGGATCAATAATCACTATGAATGAGCAAAACATTAGCAATAGAGTTCACAGAAAATAAAAGCACTCTTTGTGGTACCCGAGATCAAACTCATGACCTTGCACTTGCCAGGCAGGCATTTATACTGCTGAGCTAAATCCCCAGCCCAATAAAAGCATTCTTACACAGAATTTCAATCACAATTAAAAAGCTGCATATTAGCCAGGTGTGGTGGTGCATGTCTATAATCCCAGTACTCAAGAGGTTGAGGCAAGGAAGATGGCCATGAGTTTGAGGCCAGCTGGTGGCTACATAGTGAGTTCAAGGCCATCCTGAACTACACAGTGAGACCTTGTCTCCCCACCCCCCAAAATTTGCAAATTAAAATACTTCAGAGACACCACATTTCATCTAGATGTTGCCAAAGATCATATAAATAGGTACAATCATTAATAGTTAGGAATCTGGGAATATTTGTCAAAAGGCAAATACTCCTTCTCACTGACCTTAACATAGGATTTCTAGGAATTTCCTAAGTAAACTAACCAAGCACATATGTGTTGTTATGCAAAGCAGTACTGTTGCAGTGGCAGAAAGTTGACACATAAGTGAAACTGTCCACATGTGTGTATTTGCTGGCACATGGCTGACTCTAGGAAGGCACACAAGAAACCAGTAACACTGCTGGCAAAGGAAAGGCATGGGCATAACGAAGCACAGTGGAGAAAGAAGACTCATCTTGTTCACCTTCTGGTGCCTTCCAAACATCCAAATCATGAAAATGTGTGACCTATTTGAGATAACAAATAAAAACAAATTGAAAATAAAAGTAGCCTTACTTGCATATGGTCTACCCTTCCAGCTGTCATCAGTCGGGTTAGAGAGCTGGCTCTGGCCCCTCTCTGAGGCATTTTTATCTATGCTGCTTAGAGACTGGCGGTCCAGGTCCACATCCTAAGTGTAAACCAGAGAAAAACGCAAAGCTCATTTCTCTTCATCCATCATTGTGCACTGTGGCAGAGATGTGACTCTCAACAATGCTGGCTCAGCTTGAACTTCAGTGCCTTGTTCAGCTAAGGAAAATGGACTTCTCAAAGGCTACATACACCAGGTATATGTGGGGAGATGATTTTGGTTATGCCCTTCCCTCATTAAAATTTCACATTTTCATATAAAAACTCAGGGCATTTCTCTATACATTATAATGTAACCACTAGTGTAACAGATTCATTTATTTAGTTTTATTTTTGAGACAAGGTCTCACTATACAGTTCAGGCTGGCCTTAAGCTCACTTTGTAGCTCACTTTGCAGCCCAGGCTGGTCTTGAACTCTAATGATCCTCTTGTCTCAGCCTCAAAAGCTGGGGTTACAGGCATGAGCCTTCATGCCTTGCACGTAACAATTTTTTTTTTTTAACAGGATTAAATTAAAAAACAAGAGCTGTGTGTGGTACACTCCGGTAATCTCAACATTTAGAAGGCTGAGGCAGGAGGATTGTTGCAAATTCAAAACCAGCTGGGCTACAAAGTGAGCTCAAGGTCAGCCTGCACTGCATAGCAAGACTCTGTCTCAAAAAGAAGAAAAAAAAACATTCAAAAGCAAATCAGGAGTGCTAGGACTGGTGTCACATACCTGTAATTCTAGCTACCCAGAAGGCTGAGGCAGAAAGATGGAAAAATTTGAGTTCAGTTTGGGCAACTTAGTGAGACCCCACTTAAAAAGAGCTGGGGATGTAACCCAGGGGTTACATAAAAAACAGGAAATGTTTAAATAAAGCGCTTTACTTTTAAGTTATTGTATTCCAAACGTCTTTTATAATCTACCAGTCTTAGAGTTTTTTGGGAATTCAAGTTCATAATTCAGCCCCTGCTCTCTCACCTCCCTTTCCTACCACCCAGGAAAACAAAGTCTTCTAAAGTGAGGTTTCAATTTAGGGCTCATGCGGTTCTCACACAAAAAATAAGAACCATTTCTGATGGTGTGGAGAGCACTGTGAACCTAGGTGGACAGCAGAAAGGAGGGCAGTGAGGGGCTATTTATAACAGCGCAATACTGGAACTGGCCTAAGACTCCATCCTAGGGAAAGTAAAAGAAATTATAATTGTGCAACCATTAAAAAAGCTTTTTACAAAGAATATTAAAAATACAGAAAAATATTCACAATCTTAATATGTTATATGCCATGTGGTTCCTCATTTCAGTTGTGTGGAGTCTACCAGGTATGCACAAATACACAAAGAAAGAGCTAGAAATGCAAACTGCTTTTTAATGGCTGAAGAGACTTCCTTAGATCTTACAACATTTTTTACTGACCTCCTATCAAAAAGTAAAGCTGAGGTGTAAAGGACTACTGATCTTTTATTAGAATAAAGAAAAAAAACACTCCTCCCCCCAAAAAGCTCAAACAAACAAAATCCCTACCAAATGTTTTTCTGATGAGTCTTCCTCCATTCCTGCAGGTCTCCATGTCAGCAAACTTAAGGGAACAGAAGAAGATAACGATTAACATGAAAAGCAGCTAGGCGCTTTAAGACATCTACTCAGCACATGAGTTACAGCATCAGCACTTACACATGTGGGATGGTGGTTTTGAAAATATCCAACATACAGTTGCACGTTTCACCCCAGACATCGGGACTGAATTTCTCTCCATTGGATATTACTAAGTTTTCTAAGCAATTTGTACCCGATCGAGCCAACTGTTCATTATCTGCAAATTAATACAAGAGTATTTGTCATTAAACCTGAACTCCTGTTTGGATACCAACCAGGGCCCAGATGCTTTTTACTGTAGGGTGGAAACTGCAGCTGAAGGACTTACAGGCTGTTAATTAGGAAGCAAGGCTACAGACAGCAATAAGAGTGTTACGGTTAAGAATGTTATTAAAAGGAAAAATGATTTATCATAGTTTTATTGCTAAGGATATAAGAAAGTCAACATTTTGTTACTTTAACTAGCTCACATATGAGAAAAAGTAAAAAGATAGAAAATGTTAGACCAGTGTTTCTAAAAATTTACTCACATAAATTTCCAATTTTTGCCATCTATCATTAGCTGTTACATCATTTGTTTTAAATCTGAGTCACTCTTTTAAAAACAACTGAATTCAGCCTAGCTCTAGGTCAAAATTCCATAGAATCCAGATCTGCTGCCCTAGCTACTTATCCCTGACCCAAATTAAACATAGAACTACTCCAGCAAAAAAGTGCCCATCGTTTGACTCCAAATGCACACTTTAAAAATTTTTTCTATACAAAATTTCAAACATAAAAGTAGATAGTATAATGCACAAGGATACATCTTTTAAAATACAAATATATTGTTTTAAAATATTTTATAAACTGAAAAGTGGTGTTTTTATGTTACTTTTTTTTTTTTTTTTTTTTGGTCTTTTTGAGACAGGGTCTCACTATGCAGTTCAGCTGGCCTTGCACTCACTTTGTAGCCCAGGCTGGTCGTCAACTCCCAATGATCCTCCTGCCTCAGCCTCCCAATTGCTGGGATTTGAGGTGAGCGCCACCACACCTGGGTTTGTTCCTATTTATTTACTAAGACAGAGTCTTGGTATATAATTAAGGTTGTCCTTGAACTCACTATGTAGCCCAGGTTGGTCTTGAACTCACAGCAATCCTTTTGCCTCAACCTCCTGAGTGCTGGGATTACAGATGTGTGTCACCACACCTGGCTTTTTTTTTTTTTTTTTGAGATAGGGATTTTAAACTGCAGCTGCAGGCTGGTTTTAAACTCATGGCAATCTTCCTGCCTCAGGCTCCCATCCCAAATGCTAGGATTAAAGGTGTGTGCTACCACACTGGGCTTTTTTCATTTTTATTTTTTGACTTTTTCTGGTTTTTTGTATTAAACTTAAAAATACACATTTTTACCATTTAAACTCAACAATGTACTCTTTAATTTTACATCCACAGTTTTATAGAAAATTTAAACTCTTGGTAAGACTATGTAAGAAAAATGATGCTTAAAGACCTAAAGAATACCTTGCTTAACACACCACTGCAACTGTGCAAATACGTCAGAAAGCAGCACTTCATTCAAAGCTTCATAAAACTGGGTAAATACATCACAAATGGCATAAAGTGCATGATTGCAGGTTGTTGTCATCCACTCAGACTTCTGGAAAAACAAAACAATAATTCTTAAAAACCACTTTCTCTGTACACTATTGGCAAAACTGCCTGCCAAGAGAAACACAATTTGGCACTAAGTATCAACAGTCCACATCCGATGATGCAGTAACACTACTATCAGGAATCTATCCTAAAGATACAAAGACTTGGGCCGGGGATTTAACTCAGTGGCATAAGTGCCTGCCTTGCAAGTGCATGGTCCTGAGTTCGATGCCTGGTACCAAAAAAAAAAAAAAAAAGATACAAAGACTTGTGGGCAAAAGTTTATGAAGAAAATGTTTACCACAATCATATCTGTACAGTCAGAACAGACACAATGTAACATTTAACAATGTGGGCATTAAATGAAGTATATCTATGTGTGATTAAATATTAGTCATTCAAAATTAACATGAAATTATGCTAAACAGCCACTTCGAAAATTCAAGTATTAAAAATAATGCCACGAAATTACCAAAGAAACATATAGAGTTATTTATGAAGTCATGGAAATCAGAAGAGTTATTAAGCATGATTCTAAATGTGTAAACTAGAAAGGAAAAAACTGGTAGATTTAGTTACTTAGAAGCTAAAATATTTCCAAACTTAAAAAGAAATAAAAATAACAAGGAAGAATCAACTGTAACTTATGTAGGTATGGTATTCACAAATTTAAAAATAAATCAATAGAAGGTGAATAACCTAACAGACGGGCAAGAATGTGACACATGATTCATTCAGAGAAGCAACACAAATGATCAATGAGGAAGAGCTTGCAACTTTACTAGCAACCAAGAAAACCCCTTTAGCATGATGTTTTTGGCCTGTCAAGTCAACAGTGACTGAACAAATTAAAATATACAAAGAGCTGGAGTCAATGTGGAGAAGCAAAAATTCTTAAGCTTTGCTGACAGAAGTACAATGAACTGGATTTATCTGCAAGGCAACTTAGAAGCCTGTATAAACAGTATCAGAAACAGGCAAGTCCAACATGAAAGTCAGGGTTACCTGCTCTATAGCAAAAAGAAGTGAAGAACCCAAGGAAAGCATAGCTACAAAAAATGTTCACCTCAGAGCTATCTCAAGAACAAAAAACTGAAATCACCCAAATGTCTGTAAACTCTGGAACATCCATAATAAGGAATATTTTGCAGTCATTAAAAACTGCAGAACAAAAGTTAGTTGTGCAAAAACACTTGGGTATTGTTCAGAAAGCACACAGGTATGCTGTGAGTCCAGTTTTCTACAAAGGGAAAAGCTGTCATCCCCCTCTACAGGAGTTAGCAGTGTTTGCCTGTGGAAGACGGGACTATGGGTGTTAGAAATTTTCCTTTGCTTTTGTTGTTTTTTCTGACAAATATATTCATTTACAGGGAAAAAATTCATTTATTGCCACACTGGACACTGAATCCAAGACTTCTGCACTGGGTTACATCCCTAGTCCATTTTTTGAGACAGTGTCTCACTAAGTTGCCTAGGCTGGGCACAAACTTGTGATCTCCTGTCTTAGCCTCCCAACCAATGTGCTATGATTATAGATGTGTACCACCATGTCCAGTGAAAAACTATTTTAGGATTAGAAAACTATTATAATTTCAACCACATTTATATCATGTATAAGCCGGAAATTTGTGAAAATATTAACTAATCTTCGGATAGCAGAATTTTTCTGTGTGTACTGGGGTGTTTCTAAAAGCATGGTAAAAAAGTTATTTGTCAAGCTAAAAATCTTAAGATTGAATATTCTCTCCTCATCTTTTACCTCTAGGGGACAGAAAACAAGAACACCTTCAAGGATTAAACACCTACCCCACCCCCACCCCCCAAGTCTATGTGCAACAGCATCTCTAGCTCTAACTTTAGTCCAGCCTGTGAGGGACCAGAGACTTCTCTACTGATAATCCAGACATCTATAACAGCAACAGTTGAGATCAGCCAGGAGTTTGCTGAGCTGGCAAGTAGTCAGAGGACCAAGTGGGCAGACTGTGCAGCTTACTTTCCCTCTTTGGCAGATGTGAAGTGCCTGAACTTGTTAACACCAGCACAGGAGGGCCAAGAGTGTCTACATTTTTAAAACATCTTCAAAAGCCTATACTTCAGACCCCTTCAGACAATGCCTATACTTCAGACCCCTTTGGACAATGCAATCCCATAGAGGCCAGACAGCCTTCGGTCTTTTCATGTCCTTGTTGAGGCAGTGTTATAATTATCACATACCTCTGACTGTTGTTCAGGAAGCTTCATATTATCAAAAATCCGAAACACAATTCTGAACAGGTCCTGCCACCAGTGCTTTTCAAAGGTGTGGCCATAGCTCTTCATGATCTCAAACATGACCGTGAGCCCTCTGAAAGAAACAATTCAGGCACAGAAGAGAGAATGGATTGGGGAGGAAATGGAGTCAGGGAGTAAGAACCAAGAGTTATTTTAGTGATATTAAGAGGCCACCATACTGGAGACCTTGTTACCTTGTCCGCACATCTAACTTGCATCTGTTAATGATGCGAGAGAGCTCAAATAAGATGGGGAACCAGCCTCGGACCCAGACTCTGTCGCCAGGAGCTACATTCATATCATCACTGGTGTATTCTTGTAGCACCTATGATAAAAATCACAGCTCAGAGGAGAAAACTGCAAAGAAGCTATGCAAAGACTGAGGCCTCACCTGTTCTCAATTCACCATTCAACAGGCACACCAGGAAATCCCACAGAGGCAATGAGAGACAATCACCTGTGCACAGGCCCTGGCGCAGCTTTGCTATGAACCTACACACTTTTGTGAGTTTAAGAGTACGCTGAATGGGGCAGATCGCAAGAATCCTGGGTGTGGGAGGTGTTACATTGAGGAAGTCACATGATGTTAATAAAATACCCAGGGTGACTCAATAACTAAAATTTTCTGGGATGTTACTGTAATGCATAGTGCTTAAAAGTAGTAATAGCAACTACTATATACCTCCTCCTTGTGACGGGCCAGGAACTATAAAAGTGTTTTATATGGATTAATAATTCTAACAATCCCAAGAGGAAGGGAGAGAGATGGTCCCTTTTTAGAAATGAGTTAACTGGGTCCGTAAGAGCTTAAATAAACTGTCCAAGGTCATGCAGTCAAATCTGGCAGACTTTCCACATTCTGGATATGAAATCCTACCCTGCCTTTACCTCTGAATTATGACCCCTCTGCTCTGTAACTGCTCTTGAAATGGAATTGGAATTTCTTTACCAACTCTGGTTATCTAACATTAGGCAATTTCTCTCTGTACTTCAGTTCACTTCCCTGTGGATGGGATATAATTACTCATCTCACAGGTTAGACATGGGATTAAATGAATCAACAACGCACAGGAAATATCTAGAATGGTGCCTAACAAGGATTAAGTGCTCAATCGGTGTTGGTTCTTAGTCATCACATCTTAATGAGCTTTTGTAGGGACCAGACAGATATAGCACCAGAGAGGATTCTCTGTAAAGAATGCTGAAGAAAAAAAAAAAAAAAGAATGCTGAAGTACGTACAAATCATCATAGTTTAGGCATACTTGTTTCTGCCCAATTTCAGTGTTTTGGAATCATCACTTAAGCTAAGCAATTTAGAAAGATGAGACACGAGGAAATCTTTTTATTTTTTCTCCTTTTGAGACAAGGTCTTGTTACACAGTTCAGGCTGGCCTTGGGCTCACTTTGTGGGCCAGGCTAGTCTTGAATTTGCAAATGACTCTCCTGCCTCAGCCTCCCAAGTGCTGGGATTATAGGAGTGTGCCACCATGCCCAGCTTAAAACTCCATTTTTCAGGAGAAAGCAGGGTGATATTGGTGGCTGTGGTTGCTGGGGATGGAACCAAAATCTTGTACACATTAAGAAAATTCTTTACTACTAAGCTATATACTCAGTCTACAAAGGTGAGTTTTAAATGTGCTTCTTTGGCATGTCACAAAGCCATAATGCCATTTTCTAAAAGGTACGTTTGTTTTCTTTCAAAAGAAAAGCCTACTTCCTTAAGCTCTGCCAAAATACTATTCTTCTACAAGAAAAACTTTAAATGCTGTATAAAAGTTCAGTACTAATAAAATAATTTCATATATACAAAATAACAAAAAGGCATAATCCTGAAATGGCAGCATTTGAAAAAAACATCTCGTGTAGGGGAAAGACACACTTCTAGAATATGGGCTAGGAAGCCCTTTGCTAGGAGCAAAGGTTTCTGCCCCACGATCCTTTCCCCTCCAAACCCATGAGCAAGGGGGCAAACGCACCCGAGGCCTCTCAGAGACGTATTTCCCACAGAAGCGGATGAGCCGGATGGCCTCCATGCTGGTGTCGGGGAAAGCGGCATTGCAGGCAAACTCTGATAAGCACCTCACAGCATCCTGAAAGGAATCGATGGCTGCAGGGAAATGGTGCTGGAAGATACTTGCTGGGAAAACACAAGGCACATTTTTTATAAAGGAAGGATGTAGAAAAGGGGATTAAAAGACAGACAGACAGACACACAGACATACACGATTACTTTGTGGAAATCTAAGACAAGCATATCAAAAAAAATTTGGGGGGGTACTGGGGATCGAACTCACGACCTAGCGCTTGCCAGGCAGACACTTATGCTGCTGAGCTAAATCCCCAGACCCATATAAAATTATTTATTATTATTATTATTATTATTATTATTATTATTAGAGGGTCTTGCAATGTAGCCCAGGCAGGCCTCAAACTCGCAGCAATTCTGCTGCCTCAGCCTCCCAAATTCTGGGATTACAGGTGTACTCTGTAATGTTAATAATTTTGAAGACAGTTTTTCTTACTAAATTATTCAGAAATGAATGCACTGTGTACACCTTAGGCTAAACTGACCTGGTGAACTCAAATAGTGATATAAAGGCCCAAATACCCTCTCATTCAACATTTCTTAAGGGCCAACCATGTGCAGAGGTGACATAATTTTCCCAGACCAAGTGAGTATCCTATCACATGACCATAGGCAGGACCTGGGGCTCTTGGTCAGTCTATGGTGGAGAACACTGTACACACTCTAGACTGCATGGCCTGGGTATAAATCTTGACTCCCTTCTTTACAGCTGTGTGATCTAGCACAAGTTGTTTTTTTCTGTACATCAATTTCCTCTTTGGTACAATGTGTGAAACACCAGCAATGGTACGGTTGTTCCTTTTTTTTTTTTTTTTGTCTTTTTGAGATAGGGTCTCACTATGCAGTTCAAGCTGGTCTTGAGCTCACTTTGTAGACTGAGCTGGTTTCAAACTCACAACGATCCTCTTGCCTCAGCCTCTTGAGTGCTGGGATTACAGGTGTGACCCACCATGCCTGGCTTTGATACAGGCTGTTCTTGTTACAAATTATGGGGTTTATTTATTTTTTAGTAGTTATGCTCTTTACAGTTGCTGTGAACACTGAATTACAGAACACTAAATCTGTGCTCTTAAGAGAAAATTATGAAGTTCCCATCAGCCTCTGGTCATATTTTCATCAACCAATCAGTATACAACCTTGTTGAAGGTGTGGCTTTCCAAAGGTATCTTATATAACGGATAATGCATTTACATTGTTGATACATTTACACTGAACTCACAGTGAAGTTGAGGATTCAGAAACATGGAACCTGCTAGTAAGGAGGACTGACTGACTATACGTTCTTCACAGTGTGTTGTGAATAAGAATATATGCCTAGTACTTAGATTTTTTTTTTTTTTGGTGGTACCGGGGCTCGAACTCACGACCTTGAGCTTGCCAGGCAGGCGCTTATGCCACTGAGCTAAATCCCCAGCCCCTATGCCTAGTACTTAGAACACTGCTTATCATATCACATCTCAGCAGAAGACAAGAAAAGAGACATAGGTAGTAAAATAGAAAACAAGTAAGGGGTCACTTGCAGGAAGGGACATAGGCACTTACTAACGATGTGGCCTGTGGTCTGGAAGGCCAGCTCTACAATATTCCCATCATGATCAGAGGCTGCCTGGTGGAACACAGCAAAGATGTTCTTCCAGCCTGAGCGGATGTTGGCTGCCTGGGAATTCACCATCTGGGCAATGCAGCGGATCACCATGTCCCGGATGGTTGGAGACCTGATGAAGGAATAGGACAGCCATGTCGTTTATACTTTGGGAAGGGGGAAGAGAAATGAACACAACTCATTCTTTAGAAGTAGCACCCCATGTTTTAAGCACACAGTGACCTATTTTCATTCAGGCTCTAGCCCTTGTTTTTATTTTCATTCTAAACTCACTGTGATGTCTACCATCACAGTTGCTATCCTATAGCCACAAAACAATACATTCAAGGATGAAAAGCCAACTCCATGGCTGGCAGAACAAAAGGATGGAATGGTCCACAAAAGGATAAAAAGGATGCCAAGGTCCACAATGGCAATGTGGGCTATGGAAAGAAGATTGGGACTGCCAGTCTCTGACTTTTTATTTTTGGTACCAGGAATCAAACTCAGGACACTGTGCTTGCCACACTGACAGCTTGTGCCACTGAGCTCTGACTTCTTTTAAGTAAACAATGTACAGCATGTGAGTGAAGCCACTGTTGGATTTCTGGGCAGGGATATATGTACATGACAGAGGCACTAATATCAATCAGGAGAGAGACACAGACAGACAATGTTTTAAATTTAACTATTACCAAATAATAACTGAAGAGAAATGGCTCATTTTCTGAAAGAACAGCAAGGTTAAATGTGGTATTAACTATCTTCAGCAGGTTAGCATATATGTCTTGAAACCTACTATGATGTATGCAATTATTGGAAATACTATTCTTTCATAAATAGCAAGAAGCACTACTACATAGACTTACTGCTTCTCTATCACTAGCTTTGAAAGTTACTAGAATGGACTTTAGATGGTGATCTTACTTCCAGGAATAACATTCACATCTGCATGCTGGGCCCAGGCTAACTGATCATAGGACAAGCCATTTAGAGAAGGTAAAGAGAAAGACAAAACAGGAATGAGCTGAAGGCCCACAAAGTAAATATGCCACCTGTACATCCTGGAGGCCTATCCACCTGGGTTACTTCAGTACACGGTAAAAGTGAGTTTGCGGTAGTCTCTCTGTGGAAAAAGGTACGACTTATGGCAAGAATTATTTATATGCTTTTTTGTGGTGCAAGGACTCAACTCAAGGCCCTGCATATGCTATACACATGCTCTATTACTGATCTACATCCCTAACCCTTGAACTATAGGTATTTACTAAAGCAGTGTTGCTCAATTGTTAAAGGTAATATACAATGATAGTACATTTTGGAGAATGTAGAAAAAGTACAATAAATAGTAAGCATTTATCACATTGTAAACTATGAAGCATTTGTAGAAGCCACACAATATTTTTGATTTTTTAATGACACAGTCTTGATACATAGCCCAGGCTGGCCTTGAACTTGTGATGATACTCCTGCCTCAACCTCCTGAATGCTTAATTTATAGGAGTGTAACACCACACCCAGCAAGCCACATAATATTTGTATGTTGTTCTGTACTAATGTTTACTTTAGCACTTGTATAGTTAAGTGTTTTTTTTAAAAAAAAGTATTCTGTGTCTCATAATGTTTTATATTTCTTTTTTTCTCACTCTTTCCCCCTCTCCTTTCCTTCCTCCAGTTTTCCTTTTTTTAAAATACAGTACTGGGGCTAGACCCTAGGGCATTCACACTAAGCTACATATCCAACCCTTTTCATTTTTTTTGAGACAGGATTTTATTATGTTGCTAAATTGCCCATCCTGGCCTGAAAGTTGTATCCTCCTGCCTCAGTCTCCCAGAATGCTGGGATAATAGCTGTGGACCATGAAACCCAGCTTTTAGTATATTTCAAAATAACTGTGTCAGAGAGTTATAGAAGTACGGAATTACTAAAGTCAAAGGGCACAAAAATATTAAGGTTCTTGATGAATATTGCCAAAATGCTTTTGAAAATCCTCCCACACCTTCCACCTCTCACACAGAATGAGCACAAGTGTCTGACTTTCTGCCTTGTTCACGTTGCTGCAGGAATACTGGCCTCCCTGGGCTCCTGAAGTACACCCAGACCCTCCTGCCACAGGCGTTTTGCACTGACTGGTTCCCTAGTCCTTTTTTTTAATATTGAGTTTTTTATTAGGAGTGGTATGATAGGCTGAAAAAAAAGACTTTCAGGGCTTTTTATTTTGGTAACAGAAATCAAACTCATGACCTTGCACTTGCCAGACAGTCGATGTGTCACTGAGCTACATCCCCAGGCCCTTTCTTTTTTTTTTTGGTACCGAGGATTGAACTCATGACCTCACGCTTGCCAGGCAGGCACTTAAGCTGCTGAGCTAAATCCCCAACCCCCCAGGCCCTTTCAATACGATTTGAAAGACATCAATTTCTAATTTAAAGAAAAACAAGTGTTACAATGAGTCATATGCTGTGAAAAAAGGTTGAGGAATATAAAGCTAAGTATGTCACAATCAGTCTTTGACATCAGAGACTTTAAATACACGCAACTATCTCCTTTGCCTTGCCCTAAGATGTCCTCTATGTTGCTGTGCAGCAAAAAGTGCTTCGCCAAATGCTGAACAGATGCTGAGCAGATGCTGAGTAGATGCTGGCACAACACTGTTGGACTTCTACCAGAACTAATGAGACACTGAGTATCATGGATATATTTTTTCAAATTGTCTTACTTTTGCACACCTGTTTTTTCATATAAATTTTGAAACTAGCTTGCAAAGCTTCATGCTGTAAATAATACACAACTCTCCTTTCTTATAGTTAAATGATGTTATAAACTTGTCTGATCCATCATCACCTGCAAAAGTGAGCTGGGCCATTAAGGCAGTAACACAAGTAAAACCTGCTCATGTCACATATAGTATGGTCAGGTAGTTGTTCTCTATCTGGTAATGTGGTCCTAAAGTCACCCTTTCTACCATGAAAGTAGCAAGAAGACAGTCCTCACCAGACATACAACCTTCTGGGACTATGATCTTGGACTTCCCAACCTCCAGAACAGTAATTCAATGAGTTTCTACTGTTGTGAAAATGCTTTTGGATAAGATTCAGAAACTGTACTGTTATCAGGTAGCTTGCTTGTAAAAAGTGGCTCACTTACTGAATGTTCTGATTGCTCACCTCTCCTTCTGGAATTAGATTCCAGGTTCTTCTTGTCTTGAACAAAGAATTGGACAAAATAAGCAAAAAGCAGTGATAAAGTTTATTAGAAAAAGTAAAGGTGAAGAATGAGAGAGAAACTGGCTCTGGAGAGTGAGCTTGGGCTGAGTAAAGAGAAAGAAAAGATAAGAACAAAGATGAAAGTACATGCTGCATCTGGGAAACCCAGTGGGCTATCATGGATAGCCTGGTCCCCCATTCCTGGCTCGCTCCTCATTTCCTACAGGTCTTGTCTAAGGATTATCTTGCCAAACACAGCTTCACTGGTTGCCCTGTATAAAGGAGGGCTTCCATTCCTATCTCCTTACCTCAAATAACATGTTTGAGAGCGCTGACTTGCTGTTCATTTATTTATCTACTCTACTGGAAACAGGGATTTAGTTTTTATGTACCCATGACTCAACTGCAATTGCGATTAATTCAAGACTCGACAAAAAATGGAAATTTATAATTTTTTTTATTGCTGCATTCTCTGCACTTAATAGTAGTATCTAGTAGATGGCAAGCCTTGATAAACACAGGCCAAGTGAACAATTACATCAGAGGGACCAGTGTCCTGACCTCCTTTGTCACCTCTGGGGGCAAAAATGCTGGATCACATAGTTCCTGCCCCTATTGGAGACTGCTTCAGCAGTGGCTGCTTCTCTACACTGCCTCAGTGCTGCCCCAGTGTGGAGTGTGACACCTTTATCAGTTGCTGTGAGATCATCTGTCCTGGGAGGGCAGTGCATGGACCTTAGTGTGATTTACCTCAGCACAAGGCATGTAAATCATAATCTCTGCATGCCACTGCTTCCACCAACAAAGGCAAAAAAATCAATCATGTAGTCATTGCCAGGAGGGAGTTTAATCTGACCTAAGGTTTTCCACAGCAATGTACATTACCTGTTTTTCTTCATAATGTGCTCAAAAGGCCTCAGGAAATCTTTCTGGAAGCGGAAATTGGCTAATTCACCCTTCTCCAGAAACTTCATGGAGAGCTGTCTTAGTGAGTCAACAGCAAAGATAGCCACGTCTTCATTGGGGTTGCAGCCAACCTGAGTGGAAACAGGAAGGGAAGAGGAACAAATAGGTGCAGTTGGCATTTGTGGGTGTGGGGTCTGGAATAGCAGAGATGGACAGCTTACTGCAGAATATACGTAAGCAGAAAGAAAATGTTTCTTGGATATGATCTGTCCAATTTTATTTAAGTGTAAAGATGAAAAATCAGTATTGTACATTTAATTAAAAGGGCTTTCAAAATGTGCTAGTTTGTTTTTAAAAGTTTCACAATATACATAATAGAAAATTTACCATCCCAGCTTTTTTGAGGAAGGGTGCTAGGGCTCAAACTCAAGGCATCACTGACCTACACTCATGTCCCCATCTTAACTTGGGGTGCAGGGGATACTGGGGATTGAACCTAAGGCCTTTGCACTTTGTATTTCAGTTTGAGACCAGACCAGCTTCTCACTCAGTCACTCCTGCTTCAGCCTCCCAGAATGCTGGATTATAGGTGTGCACTAACATGCCTGGCTCATCTTAACCATATGAAGTGTATGGTTCAACAGTACAATCACATTACTGAATATGCAATCTCCAGAATTCTTTTTTTTTTTTTTGTGGTGCCAGGGATTGAACTCACGACCTTGAGCTTGCCAAGCAGGCACTTATGCCACCGAGCTAAACCCCTGGCCCCAGAATTCTTTTCAACTTACAAAACTGAAACTCTGTACCCATTTTACAATAACTCCCCAGGTATTATTCAATTAGATCCAAATATACATGAGGTGTCAAAAGATTCTATAGAACGCTTTTTTATACTTTCCTAATATCTGTTACTTAAAGTAAGTGATTATGAAAGTGATGGGCTGGGGATTTAGCTCAGCAGCTTAAGCTTGCCTGGCAAGCGTGAGGTCATGAGTTCAATCCCCGGTACAAAAAAAAACCAAAAGAACAAGAAGAAGGAAAGTGAGTATTTTCAGCCTTGAAAAACTCTACAGAAATACTGAGGCTTTTCAGTATCACTGAAAACTGCCCTTGCTTATCGTCTGCCTATTTTGAAGGGCTGGAGTTACATATACACATTTTGTTGGTGCTTTTCAGACTTTCTACCCAATAATAATTCCCAAAAGCACAGAAAGGGAATGTTCCTGCCAGTCCTGCTGTAAACAGATCTGGGGCATCTTGCAGCAACCTGCTCTGTGAGAAATTTTACAGACATGTAGTATGATTTGAAAAGTTGTCTTTTGTTTGATTTCTGCTTTTGTAGCCCTGAGGATCAAGTCCAAGGTCTTGCCCAGGCTAGGCAAGAGCTCTATCATTGCTGAATATCCCTATCCCTTGAAAACATTTTTTTAAAATTTTCTATTGTTAGCAAAAGAATATTTTCCTCCTAAAAATCTGGCCAAAACAGATACTTTGGGCATATACACAATGCTTATTGTTAAGGTCTGCTCAACCCAGGCCACAGAACCTGCATCCTACTAGCACCTAAGTGGCTGCTCATACAACTTTACTAAGTTATAGCTATTCTGAGAGCTAAGTTAAAGCTGCACTCAACCATCATTTCTTTAACCCACAAGATTCTCCTGTGCACGGCTCACAAGGGGATATGGACATCTTTTCAACGTGGGGGAAAGAAGAGTCCCATAATGAGCACCTGAGTTTTCCATGATTGGGTGTTGAACAGCACTGATTAGATAGAACAGACATTTGTAAAGGTGACAACCGTGAAATGTCTAATGAGCACCTGCCAGTCTATTCCAAACCTGCCCATAAGTGGCCCAGAGATAACTGAGAAGTGTCCCATAAAGACTGTTGACAACAGAATTTCAGGTAGGAAAAGGTAGGAAAATTATGTTCCCTCTGAACATGAAATATAGACTCTGAAGAGCTGGTAAATGTTTACTGGACACTTCTGGATAGTCATTTCTGAGAGAACAAAGGATTCCCCCGCTGTTAGCCAAAACATCTTGTGAAGTACATGAGCAATGTTAGTTCCAGCTTAGCTATCACAGTGTTGGACAAGAATACAAGGCACAGTAACTGTAATGAGTTACATTTTCCTTCTCAAGTTCACATCAATTTCTACAGCTGGTCTACTAAGAATTTATTTACCCAGAACAACAGGAAGATGGTGCTGAGTCAGTTACTAGAGATGGTTACTTTAGCTAAAACCCTTATCCTTCACTCAGCAAATCATTCTGTAGCTCTGTCCTATGACTCAGGTGAAAGGCCACCTCTAGAGTCCTGCTCTGACCATGTCATCTCAAAAACTATATGGCATCATTTGACCCTTCCCCATCAGTTAATGTATCACACAATGTGGATGAATTCCACACAGGCACAGGCATCATCTGTCCCCCGCCCAAAGGCTCACAGATACTGTGCTAAACAGAGAGAGACCTTAATTTTAGTTCATAAGAAAACAAAGAGCTTCTATTAGCTGCTGTATCAAGCAGGCTACCCTTGACAATGCCTCCCCCGACCCAGTACTGGGGACTGAACCCAGTGCCTTTGTATTGAGTTACTATATTCCAAGCTCTTTTTTAATTTTAATTTTGAGACAGGGTTTTGCTAAGTTGTCCAGATTAGGCTCAAACTTGTGATCCTTTTGCCTCAGCCTTCCAAAATGCGGGGATTACAGCTGCACCACCACACTGAGCTGACAATGCTCATTTCAGTGGGGTGCTGGAGCAGGCCACCACCTGCCTGTGTAAGCTGATGGTGCTAAATTCTTCCCTACCTCACAATGAGTGATATTACACTGCCTCATAGAGAAATGAATTGGTCACAGTGAAGTATCAGTATCATAGGTAAATGATAAGTATCATTTGCCAGCATCCCATTGATTGTTCTCTCTCCCAACGGGAGACTACTTGGTACAGTTTTTGTCCATTCAATGCAGTCATTCTTTACTAATACTATTTGTATTCATCTTCATCTCTAGGTCTGAGAAAATTTTCTTAGGATCATGAAATGTATTTTGGCAAGAAGATAGTATTGCCAAGCTCATATTTTCTTTAGGAAGCAAATCATATCACACATACATCTTTCTGATTGCTTTTCCTTCTAGTTTTATTATAATAAAATGTGTATCTGAGTTTTTATTCCTGTATATATATAATTAAAACTCCAGCAGACAGAATTGTTCAGTATGACTTATTCCTAGCAGTTATCAGCTTCAGCAGACAAAGTGCTTTTGGTTTGTTTCTGATTTTTTTTTTTTTTTTGGTACAGGGATCAAACTTAGGACCTTATGCTTGCAGATAGGTGCTGACCACTGAGCTACATCCCTGGCCCTGTTCTGATTTAAAAACTAATATTGGTCCAGGGATGTAGCTCAGCAGCATAAATGTCTGCCTGGCAAGCGAGAGGTTGTGAGTTTGATCCCCAGCACAAAAAAAAAAAAAAAAAAAAAAAAAATTAGTGGTATACACCTGTGATTCCAGCACTCAGGAGGCTGAGGCAGGTGGATTGCCTTAAGTTTGAGGCCAGCCTGGGATTATACAGTGAGGTCAAGCCAGCCTGAACTAGATAGTAAGAACTCATCTCAAAAAACAAAAAAAAACAGAAAACCCCAAACGACAACAAAAACACCACCAAAACTAAATGTTAATTTCTAACAAAGTTTCAAAAGAGTAGTAACAACAGAAGGCAGAATATAAGAAGTGGTGACATTTAATATTGAAACTCTTAAGTAACATTACTTCATCTTGGGTCATTAAGAAGATACTTTAAATTTCAGAATGTCTCCAAGCAAGAATATGTTTATCTACTAATACTGATTTTTTGTTGTTAGCTTCTATCCTGAATATGAGATATGAACGTATTTTCAATACCACTGGATTTCTTATTCGTTCTACATGAATTCTCTTAAAACTTAAGCACAGTCTTACTTCTATCAAGGTGCCCTTGATTTCTACACAAAAAATGACTTTAATGGCACCTAAAAACCAGTCAAGCTTCTGTTTTTGATTTTATGAAAAAATAAAACAAATTTCATAATAATGAGAATAACAATACTAGTATACTATGTATCATTATCTTCAAAGTAGTTACTGAGAGTACAAGAGGAAGACCAAAAATATTTTTTTTCCCCTGAGACAGGGTCTCACTATGTAGTTCATTATGTAGTCCACGATGGCCTTGAGCTCACAGCAATCCTCCTGTCTCGGTCTCCTGAGTGCTGGGATAGGTATGTGCCAGCACACCGAGCAAGATTTGTACAAAGAAGAAATAAGCAGGTAATAAGACAAAATTTCCCAACAAACTAAGATAAACTAATAGTAAAAGGGTGTTGAATTCAGCTGTATACTTTTTATACTGATGAAGTTGTTTCTTTGGTTTTTTTTTTTTTTTGGGTACCGGGGATCAAACTCACGACCTCACGGTTGCCACTGAGCTAAATCCCCAGCACTGATGAAGTATTTTTTGAACTTGAACATCTACCTTATTGAAATGATCTCCAATCACATGCCATATTCGGGACCACTGCAGTCGGATTCGATTCATGTTGTAGTATGATATTTCCACAATCTTCTGCAGGCTGAACATGCGAGGATGGTGCGGGGAAGCCAGTTCATCCATGGAAACAGCACATAGCCAGCGGACAAAGTCAACTACAGGCCAGACGCAATGATACACATGGAGCCTTGTTAGTAACAGGCAGTGACAACATGAGGCTTCTTTAGTTGTCACAGGCAAGTCAAATACATACCTATTGCATTTCCATCCAGTCTGGTGGAGCCAGTAAAAATCCTAGGAAGACAATTACAGATATACTAAAATAAAAATTAGATTTGGAAGATGTTTCTCAAGCAGAACAGGAAGAAAAGAAATGCTTCAGGTCTGGCACTTCCACCAAAATAAATGATAAGGCATCAAAAGTATAAAACTGGTCAGTGGGCTGACAGCAGAAAAGTCTACACTGAGAGAAGAAATGTAAAACCAGAGGGGATGTGATGTCAGCAGAGACTGGCAGAGTCAGAACCTCCAAAAAGCTGCTCCTCTGTAACAGCAATGAGAACACTGGCAAAAAATTACCAAAATTAACTTCTTCAAAGTTGAATATTTGAAACGAACCAAAAGCTAACAAAGGGTGTGTATTTATCAAGACATACAGCTGAATCTGAACAGCTCACACAGAGACTTGACTTTCTTCCAATTAAGTCATTTTTCTTATAGATTCAAGGCAATAGATTGTTCTGAAGCACCAAAATAATGTTAAATTTGAAGCTAGCAGCCAAACCACCACTAGAGGGGGCAGAACAGCCACAGTGTTCTCTGAAAACACTATTCTCAAGGAGCTGATATTACCTGACCTAATTCTGATCTTAGGGAAACCAGTCTTCCTGTGGAGCTCTTATCAAAAGCAATCAGTAGTAACTGTTTAACACTGCAGCCACAGGAGACAGCAAAAACAAGCAGCGTGCCAAAAACTTAAAAGGAAAAGCTGGGATGAGATGTCCACAGGAGGCTTTGCAAAGTTCCAACATATTGCTGGGACTCTTGACTGCCAGCACATGTGGTAAGGCTTTGTGCATAAAACCAGGAAAGGCACAAGAAGGATAGTTTCGTCTCTGGTTGACTTTGAGGCTCACATGAACAAGCAAAGGCAAAAAGAAAGCTGCAAAGTGCTGGCTGAGTTTTGAGGCATGCCTACAGGGTCACGCAGCCAGCCCTCAGCAGGCAAACGCTGGAGACTGGACAAAGATTCAAAACATTTAAGGAACTCTCTGACCTCTAAAGCTGACCAGCAGAGAGTTCAGTAGTCACATGTGAGAAAGAATAGGCAGTGTACACAATTAGTTTAGGAAAGTCACTAAACAAACAAGTAGCAGGGATGACTGATACATTACTTTAAATGACTGGTTTTCAACAAAAATTAAAAACGTACAATTTATAGTCACAATGTATAATTCATAATAAAAAATGTAAAATTTAGTGTTAGTATACTCACAGCTGTGCAACCATCATCACTATCTAATTTATAATAATTCTGTCACCCAAGAAACAAGATAGTGTGGTTTATTTATAGGAAAAGAACCAGTTAAAAGAAACTGTCCCTGAGGAAGCCTAGATGTTGGATGCATGAGACAAAGTTTTTTTAAGTTAATTGTCTTTGTCTTTTTAAGACAGGGTTTCACTACACAGTTCTGGCTGTCTTTGAACTTCGAGTGATCCTCTTGCCTCAGCCTCCCCAGTGCTGGGATTATAGGCATATGCAACCATGCCCAGCTAAGTTAATTATTTTCAGTATGTCCAAAGAACTAAAGGAAATTATGTCTATCCCTCTAAAGAAAAATTTCAACTTGGTATATTTCCATTACTCTCTCCCCATTTCCATAGGAAGCCTGGCAACCAAAATATCCCACTGAATACATAACATTAATAAACAGAAATAATGATAAAAATTGTGAAGTTGAAAATTATAGAACTGAAATAAAAATTCACTGTAGGGGCTAAATTGTAGTTTTGAGCTGGCAAAAGAAAGCACGACAGTAAGAGCAGTCAAATGTTGTCTAATATGATGAACAGAAATAAAAAATAATTCAAAAATGAACAGTTGCTCAACATGGTGGCACATACATTACATGTTGGCACATGTAATTCCAGCTATTTAGGAGAATAAGGCAAGAGGACTACAAGTTTTCAGCCCAACTCAGCCCAGGTAACTTAGTGAGATATGGTCTCAAGAAATAAAAAAGAGCTATGATGTAACTTTGTGGCACAGCATCCTGCATTTGATCCCTAGTACTGGGTGGGGGGAGCCAGTCTCAGTCTTTGGTGTGGGACACCAAAGAAATAATGGCTGAAAAGTGACAATATTTGATGGAAAACAATTTACACATCTAAAAAGCTAAACAAATTTTTTTTAAGCTAAACAAATTTCAACTAGGATAAACCTTAAGAGCCACAGTATCTGTGCAGAGGACACCAAACCACAGGGTTACCCAGCCTCACCAGAGAAGGAAAGCATTACCTGTCCACAGCGACAACCACACTCTGGGAACTGGTCTCACCCACTGACTCCTGGAAGCTGGCCATCTGCCTTTTATCCACTCCACCACTCACCAAATTACCTGGAACACGATGCAGAGAAGCAGTGGACTTTAAACGCAGCCCGGCATTAGGAACAAAGTATCTTTGGCATCAATATGCAGAGACATGGAACACAAATGAGAAGGTTCCTCAGGCAAAAACAAACAAACAAACAAACAAACTTCGCTGATGATAAAATGTAAACTTACATTTTGGCATTTAAAATACATCCTTATTACAAGCTGTCTCGCTTGCACCAACCCATTCTATAGTCTTATTTACATTTTTATAGTATTAAAGGCTTCTATTTAGAAAAACAAATCAGACCCAACTGACACTAATCCAGAGCTCCTAAACACATGTTGCTCATGTGTGCTGGATGCTTCACTGCCTTCCAGGAGTTTCATGCCAGTCACTTTCACAAGCACTCACAGAAATGGACACTGCCACAACCCATTTCCCCATTGCCCAGGCTTTTAACCACAGCATGGTGCTATTCCAACCATTGGGCCGGGCTCTAGAAGCCTCCTCCCTGCTCGTGGATAGTCCGGACCTTAAATCTTTTGCTATGTGAACCTGCTCAAGTCACTGCACCCTGTGCTTCAGTTTTCTCAATTACAAAATGGGGGGGGGGTGGTGGAAAATAGTCCCCATACCAGTGATGGTGAACCCTTTAGAGCATTCAATGATACAAACAGCCTTCTGTGCCATGCATATCATAGATCTGCCACCATTGCCCTATACAGCTAGATCGTTATGAAAACCAAATGAGTTAAAACACATGGACTGAGTGCTCAGCAGGTGGCCTGACACATGTGCTGTCACCTCCTGACTACTATTATCCCATACATCACTGGCAAGAATTTTTCACCCTCTGCACGGCCAGAAATACCTACTATTTAATAAAAGCCCCCAAGGAAGAAATGTGGAATCTACGTTAAAATCCAGAGACACACAGATGCACACTTGTGCCAGGCACTAGCGTGGTAGCATTTTTAAAGCAAACAATCTCCCCTGCCCCAGAATACAGGATAAAGGCATGATAATCATTCTGCTAGTTTTCATACAACAGATGCTTTGCTCAACAGTTTAATCACATTACAAAGGCCAAAGCAGTACATTCACTTGCATTCATAAACATCCTGTCAACTGACACTCAAGGAAGAGATGATTTATGGGATAGTCCTGACAGGATAAGATGGTTTCATCCTGGTGAACAGATGAAGTAATGATGGCCAGGGATGGGGCTTGGTGTCTTACTGAGGCCCAGGCCCATGAACTCTTCTCCTGCCAGTGTGTAGCTCTTCAGGCTGCCTTCCCTTTCACGGCCAGACCCAGACAGGTAGCGCGTCTTCACCCCAGTTCCTATCAGCTGAGCAAGTTCCAGTTGGCTGATACATTTCAAGATCTAAGGAAAGAAAAGGCATGAAGAAATGAATTCTCATTTTATAGCTGGAAAAGGGTACTTGTAACCTGAAGTCAGTCCTCTTTGAAACATGAGCTTTCCACAGGGAGAATAAAATCTGACAGTCTTAGGATGGCTTCCCTAGAGGACAGACTGATTGGGTAACCAATAGCAACAGTCCTGGCTACACAACCTGTCAAGTGTGGGTCTTGAAGATACAATACTGAATACTGTTTTCTGGTTTTGTTTTGTTTTTTTTTTTTGTACCAAGAATCAAACTCACAACTTCACGCTTGTCAGGCAGGTGCTTACACCACTGAGCTAAATCCCCAGCCCCACTGTTTTCTTTTTACAATCATTAAAAAGGAAAGAGCAATAAGCAAAAGGAAAGTCGGCACAGTGCAGTGCTATACTATACAGATAATTTATACAAACTTAGTAGGTGCTTATTTGTAAGACAGAAAAGCTATTCGGTTGGATTCTACCTGCCGTGCTGCTCAATCTGTGCAGTCGGACCCACCCTCTCCCCCCACTTTCCTGCAGACTCTCCCTGCAGACACAACACACCAGCCTCACTGGCTTCCAGGGTTCCTTTACCTAGCCATCTCTGGTCCCATCCAGGGGCTTCAGCACCTGCTGTTGTACCCTATGCCTGGAAAGCTGCTTCCTCAGCTCACTTCTTCAATTCCCAGATCAGACACGTGTGTCCCCCTGAAAGAGCTTCTGTGACTCCTGACCACTGTTCCCAGTGCCACCTTCTAGTGACATATTTTTCCTTAGCAATCATCACTTTTGGAGTATTACATTATACATGTATTGGTTTGTTCTCTGCCTTAAATGTCAAGGGCATGAACTCTCCCCACATGACCAACTGACAGATTCATAAGGTAAAGACAGGCTTCACGTTAAGAAAAACAGAAGTGATCAAGAAGGCAACCCCAAATAAAAGGATGGGAGTCATCGTAACTGAAAAAAGACGCACACCTCATGCCAGGAGTTCCCAAGGTAGTTGCCGTCGGTGTGAGCCACAGTAATAAGGGTCTTTATGGTGTCAATGTTTTTCTGCTTCATTTCTGTGATACTGGAGCTGGCTGTCAGCAGGGAGAAGCGAGCAAGGGCCTGAACATAGGCATCTCGTTCCAGCTAAAACAGAAACCCAACAAGAATACTGAGATTCCAGCCAATGGTCATACTCATGTCTGCAGGGCTGATATACTGGGCTCATCTGTTTTTTGGTTTTGTTTTGCACAGTATTAGGAACTGAACCTAGGGTTACTGGACCACTGAGCCGAACTCTTTTCATTTTTTATTTTGAAATGGGTCTCATTCAGTTGCTTGGACTGGCCTCAAATTTCCAATCCTCTTTTCTCAGCCTCCCAAGCAGCTGGGATTACTGACATGTGCCACTGTGCCTGGTTTATCTGGTATTTTTATATGCACACAGCAGGCTTTCTGCACACCAGCATGCCAGCTATTCCATGCTGAGGTCCTCCTGCTACTGGAACACTAGATGAAGCTAATTGTGCACCACCATACATTTGAGGACTAGATCCCTCCTTCCAACTGACTTCAATCACTCTTACCTGTCCTGTGTTCCAATCTATGTTAAGTGCCAAGAATGTCACATAAATTTTAATATCTGTAACAATTCTGTAAGGAGGGTCTATTTTCTCAAGTTTATAAATGAGGAGATAAACACTGTCTTAGAAGGACAATTAGCTGGGTCAATGTCATACGGCTGGAAAAGCACTAGAGCTGGGTTTGAAACCATAATTATTTGACTTCAAAACCTGTGGCTCTTAAACAAAAGAAAATGTCAAACTATATGAGAAACAGGACTAGACGACTGGGGTTTTCAATATAAATGGGTGAAAATTCTTACTGATTTAGAAAGTAATTCACAGAATGGATAACAACCTTCTGACTAAGAGCAGTTTGAGAATAGGATTTCATTTACTTGTTGAATTTTTTAAGATTAAAAAACTATTTAGAGCTAAGTTAACTTTGCATTCAACTATGTGTTTTCCAAGAGTATGAGAAATAAGAGAAATTATAATAAAAATGGATATGGATATCTCATAGCTATGCATTTCTTCCCAGAGGGAATAAGAAAATTGTTTGTTGACACTCTAGGTTAACCACTTTGCCACTCTTGGTTTCTAAATTTTGCCAAACCTAAGAGTATACATCCCATTAAGACCTCAGGATTCCTGCTCAAATATACTCACCTGCATTCCAAAGATGCAGGCAATTCGGATGGCACATCGGATGCCTTCCAAACACAGGGATGCTACTTCAGTGTCATCACAGTTCTGTAGTCCGATACTATAGGCTGCCAGCAGTGGCGTCCACACCAACTACCAAAGAAGTCAGGTTTCAGTAACATCCAGAATTTCAGCATGAAAAGAGCACTCAGAGGACACACTGTGAGTTAGGGGAAAATGTCAGGATGCCAAGGACACTGCTATTTTTATTTTAGTTTATTCTACTCACAAAACACAAATTTATTCTTCTCCAAAATTATGGCTAAAGCTAACACAGGAAGGTAGGAGGAGAAGAGGATATAAAAAAGAATTAAGATGTGTTATATACATGTACCAACTCCCCATGAAGGTCACCATCATGTATTACAAACATGTACTAATAAAAGTAAAAATTTAAAAATCCCCAAAGAATTAGAGCTAAGTAGTAGTAGACTTGAAAAAGTCCAATAAATGAAGATGTGAAGTAAGTAAATTTGAAGTGGCAAAATTTTCAAAGAACAAAAAGCTATCACTACAGATGTGCTATTTATTAAACAGCCAGCTCAAAAGGAAGAATGGGCAATCATGGCTGGTGCACCACCCCTCCATGCACCTGTGCTCATGGCAGACATCACTAACCAATCAAAGATGACCCCCTCCCCTGCTGAATCTTTATGGGGCTTGAGAATCCCTTTTCATACAGCATACCAGTCAGCCATTACCAATCAAAAGTCAGCATGCAATATAAACCCTGTAAGTGGCTTATAATCTACAAATTCAGTTTATCGAAAAGCTAATTCAAATTATCTAGCCTTTCCTTCCAACTTTCTTACGAGTTCCTTATGAAATAATAGGTCATGAAAGTCCAGAATTGACTATTTACTAGGATATTTAACAGTTACTACAAAAACATCTTAGAGAAAAATAATGTGCTACGTGTAGAGAACACGTATCTTTTTTGGTTTTTGAGACAGTCTCACCATGTGGTTCAGGCTGGCCTTGAACTTGCAGTGGCAATCTTCCTGCCTCAGTGTCCTATGTGCTAGGATTATAGACATGTGCCACCACACCTGACTGAGAACATGTATCTTTTCTAGACACTGTAAAAGACATTTTAAAAACAGTCTTCAGTCAACTCTTTTTCTACCTAATTTCATTGATAAAATCATCCTGAGGCCACTGAGGTGAAATGTCCCAACAAACTACTCTTTTTCTTTTGCCTGATTTTCATCTCCCCTACTCCCACTCTGCAATCCTCACAGAAACTTTCTATTTGTCTTCATTTTACAGATTAAAGACAGACAGTGTGAATAACCTGACCAAAGCCATAGACTAGTGCTTCCCAGCAACACCAAAGAACATGAGGGAAGGATCTGCGCTAGTCACTCTTCCAATGGACGCCCCCAGTCCTGGCCTCTCCTCAATCTCTTTACCGCTGGGACAGACTTCTCCAGTCGCCCCTGATCAGCCAGCTCCAGAACCAGGCCTACTCACATGTTAACTGCGCAGGCTACTCACTTTGAACATTGGCCGGACATGGTCCAAGTGAGTCGCACTCGTAAACGGGGCTTTGGCGTGGCTCACAGCCTCCATCAGAGCCTTGGCTGTTTTGGCCATCTGTTCCATCTCCAAATTGTACAGCAGCCGCCGCTGCTTTTCATTAGCTACATCTGCAAAGAAGTGGGAGCATGAACAGCAGCCAGAACTCACTGAGCGACCACCACATACTAGGAACTGCTTCCAAAGGCTTCTAAGGATTAACTCACAGATCCTCCCCAATGATCTCAGGAGCCTGTTACAAATAGTCACTTTAGGATGGGGCAAATGAGGCACAGAGGTTATGTGACTTGCTCAGGGTCACACAGCTAATAAGCAGCAGAACTGGGACTTGATCCAGAGCGGTGTAGCTCTACAGCCTGAGCTCTAACCCTCTGCATCTCACTGCCTCACGAAGAAGAAACTTCGGCTCCACAGGGGCCCTAATTAATAGACTTCTAATCAAGGTTGGCACAATCACCATTAAAATTAAAGCAAGGAACATTTTTTAGGTGAGGTAATTTAGCTCTCAGATGACTTATTTTAATTAGCCTCTTGTTCCTGGTCAAATCTAGCAAGACAGTGATATTATGAAAGCACCAACATAATCATAATAATTAAGTTAATCACATTTCACATTCATATATTGAGAAAGCAAACTAAATTTATCCCCAGCATACTTAATCATGCATTCTAATACAGTTCAAAGTCAGAATTTTTAAAAAAGTTAAGATAATTTGCCATTAGACCTTACTCTGCTTAGTAGATTTGGTGGCAATCGTATGTTCTTTTGTTTCTTTCATTGCGATTTTCTTGCCTTCTATTTCTTCATAGATGCTAGAGAGATATTCCTCTGGGAGATCTTTACTATCATTGATTCCTCGATTCATTTTAATATATTGCTCTTTTGTCATTTTATTTTTTACCTAAAATTTTTAAAAGTAGAAACCATTTTTCAAATATCCAATTGCTCAATAAAGCCACTGCTACAACCTATGAATCATTGAAATATTTTACCTGAGGACTGTGCAAGTCTGTCGTAAGCATAATGATGGAATATGCCAGGACATATGCAGTGTCAGCACTAGCAAACAGGGTTTGCCTGGAAGAAAAGGTTGCAGACAGAAAAGCATGCATGGTGAGGAGAGTTCCAGAAGACACGATGCTGACAGAAATCTACTTCACTAAAAGTAGGCTGATTGCTCCAAGTGATGCCAAATTAGTCAAGGGTTTCACGCTTTCCTAGCTGAGCAATAACTAATAACCCAGGATACAGAAAAGGATAATTAAGAATGTCAGAATCTAGCTTGATTTTTTTTTGCGGGGTGGTGGTGGTGTGTCTTTTTTGAGACAGGGTTTCATTCTGCAGTTCAGGTTGGCCTTGAACTCAGTGATCCTCTTGCCTCAGCCTCCCGAGTGCTGAGATTATAGGTATGTGCCACCATGTCCAGCCAGATTCTAGTTTTTTTTGAATAAAACAGCTTCAAGTTAATTTTAGTTAAAAGATCCTTGAAGAACATCTTAAGTCAAGACTAGGTCAGGCAACTGAACATAAAGATGTCAGAGATCTTCACTCCTGAACACACACAGCTCTGTGTAGGCTCTGAGCATGAGGCCTCCTCCCACTTAGCTGAGTCTTATCTGGCTCCAAATGAGAGTATCTGCTCTGTGCCAGGCACTGTGCTAGGTGCAAAGCTGCCTACAACTGCTGTTCAGTTCTTAGCTATTTACAGTACATGTTGTTCATTGTACTTACCAGGAGAAATACAAGGGAAAACGTTTAGATTGTTCTAAACAATACATTGGTGAAGTCTAACATTTTGTTTTTTGTCTTAAGCAAGAAGAGAAAGAAAAAAACATGCAGCTGCCAAGCCTCAGCATGTGAGGCTGAAGTTTGAAAAACTGCTCTGTCCAAAATGTCCTAATACAAAAGAAAAAAAATTTGAGCAACACAATGAAAGGTCTACATTCTAATAGGTAGTTTAGGACACATATTTGCTATGGAAAACTGACCAAGGTCTCTCGGCCTGCACAGGGTATGTTTAAAGGCACAACATCTAATTAGGTCTCCACAGTGAAGCCCGATGCCCATTTGGTTAAAATGAACACATGCTGCCTTGGCCAACTACACTATCTCTGAGGGACCACTGGCCACACATTACTGGACCAATTAATACAAAAATGGAAACGACTTGAGAGGTGAAACTGTTATGAAAATGTTTCCACTGAACAATTTCCAATCATGTGGACTGAATATTCAGACACTTACTATTTCACATCCAAGCTTCTATGTCAAATAAGTCCATGTTTAATCCTGGCACTGCTATGTACCAGCTGATTGATTCGGATACAGGCTGCTCAGGCTTCCAGAACCTCAGCCTTCTCAGATGGAAAGCAGGGAATCACCCCCGCCCCACACACCTCACCACTGATTAAATGAAACAAAAGTCAAATTCATGGCATGGCTAACACATACCAGTTAGCTCATTTTCTATTTTCAACTCTTAAAAAACACAAGCCAGCCAATGTAAAAGAAGCCAAGATAAACTATGTATTTTAGTGTTATTATTAAGTTGTTAACCATTTCTATAACCTCTTATCAGTACATAATCAAAGAGAAAGCAGGCTCCTTGAGATCTACTTTGTATATTAAATCAGGCAGCTGTTCCTGATTAGGGAAGAGGCACTCAATTGCCTCCTCTCAATTCATACGACTACTCTGAGAGCACTTAGTAGCATGGGTTTTAGTTGTGCAGTCTTGGGCAAGTTCCTTTAAGCTCTCTGGTGCTCAATCTCCTTTTCTACAGAATGGGAACACAAACAAGCATGTGTAGCCTTATGCGAAATAATCTTTCAGCCCAGGTCCAGCACATAGTGAATATGAACTGTAGCTGCATGGCACAGATTCAGAAGATTAAACTCAAACCGTAACCAAATCACAATTAGTGGTCTAAAGCAGGCAACAAGATGAAGAAAGGAAGCACAGTGCTCACCCTTGGTTGCACTCTATGTATCTTGCAGCAAACTTCTCCATTAACCGGTCAATCTTCTGGGCTTCCCCGGGGAGGCGGAAACCTTCCAGGAATGCGCGCAGGGCTGAGACAAATTCCTTTTCACAGAAATCCAGTTGGTCTACGTAGGCATACATCACTTCCTTGTTGAACCTCGTGCTGTCTCCCAGAAAATCACCGACCTGGGTCTAAAACATACACACTCACTCTTATCTAGAAATTGTCCCATATGAACCCACAGTGAAAAAACACCCCTGGGAAGGGGGTGTTGGAACTCCTGGCTCTATATGCCCACACCAGCTGGGCTGCTAAGAAAGCCAGGCAGAGCCCTGAGCTGCCCACCTGCACCCATTCCAGACTCAAAGGCTGTCCTGCCAGAGGAGGAGGAAGAGGAGTGCAAGAGGCTCAAAGTGGAGGGTGCAAAGGGGCATACTCTGGAGGGAGGCCAGCTGCTGGGACAGTCAGAACAGTTTCTGCCAGTCAAGGATGGGACACTGCCAACTCTGACTGACACTGTGTTGTCCTATATGCGGCCCTGGTTTACCTCCACTGAAGAATGCTTTGCAATACCAGCCAGCAGATACACACAGCTCTGTAACAAGGGGCAGGAGCACTGAACTTAGGGTCAGCCAATCTTGAGATGCAAGCTCAAGAGTGCTTGGAGCCACTTGACAGAGCTCACGTGCAAGTGCTTACAGAATCGAGGCGCTCCTCCTGGTGCAGGAACTGTGCAATGTCTTCAATTGATGTTCCCAGCATGCCCTGCTCTTGAAGAAACTGGATTCCCCGCTTGGGTTTCTTATTGAAGCTATTTCAAGAAGAGATAACATACAGGTTGCTTATTTCAAAATCTGGAGAGTAAAAAAAGCTGGTATTTGAGGCAAGCCACAAAGCCACACTATGAACAAACCATTGCATATAAGCTAGCAAGGTTCTGGTAGCTTTTCCCATTCAATTTTTCTTTCTTTCTTTCTCTTTCTTTCTTTCTTTCTTTCTTTCTCTTCAATTCAATTCAATTCAATTCAATTCAATTCAATTCAATTCAATTCAATTTCTGACTCACCTATGGCAGACCCTGATTTTTGTTATTCATTTACACTCTCCTCTTCGTCTACACTGATAGAAGCCTAGGTGTTAGTTGGGCACACATCACCAACTGGAATAAAAACTACATTTCCCTGAGTTTAAATAACATACAGCCATGTGATAAAGTTGCAGCCACTGAGATGTGAGCAAAAGTGGTGAGGGCATTTCTAGGAGGTTTCCTTTAACAAAACTGACTTGGAGAGGAGGTACACTCCTTTTGTCTTTTGGTTTCTTTTTTTCTAGAATACATGTGTGATTGCTAGACAACAGTCATCCTAAATCAGCAGGCAACCCTGAAGATAAAAATTACAGCCTTAGGATGATGGAGCAGACACATAAAAGGAGGTTGGGACATCAAGGATTCTCCCTAACAGGCTCAGCATGCCCACTTTTGGATTTCTTTTACTTTAGAAATATACAGTGTGAGTACTGTTATTTTACATGGCCTGTTAAAGGAAGGCAAGCTAACTAACATACACAGTACACAATTTTTTTAATAGGCCCTGCACTGGAGAGTAATGGTCATGCAGACACACAAATCGCTGAGGGCCGTGAAAGACACAATCAGAGGCAAGCACATAGGTTAATCAGGTTTGTGTAGATGGTGTAGTAGAGAAAGCCGCTTCAAAATGACAATTTATCAAGTATGAGGGATGAAAAAGATCCAAGATTATTTCAAGGAGAAGAAATCATTGTGAAGATTTGGAGTTGTTTTGGGGACTAAAAATGGTTGGTGTGGCTTGGGGCAGGAGATGAGGTTGGTGAGGGAGAACAGAGGCTGGTTCAAATCATAGTACAGAGCAAGACACCTGGAATGACTTTAGGCAGGGGAGAGGTAAGGCTTGACCCATGTTTATGTTTTTAAAAAATTACGTTAGCTGCTGTAGAGAGAAAAGAATACATTGTAGAGAGGTGGAGGTGGTAAGAGTAGAAATAAGATCAACATTTCAACTAACAAGTACTATACTTCAGCTTTTAAAGTAAACAATTTACTAATTTAAAACTAGAGATGTTAGGAGATTGTGTGTGCTGAAGTGTGTGAGAGACTGGAAAGAAACACAAAAATTACCACTGATTATGACAATGATGCTATGGTTACACAGGCAAATCCTTTTACGTTTTAAAGATATGTGTTAAAATATTGTGGCTACAAATTACAAATTGTGGGCTGGGATATCGCTTAGCCGTGCAGAGCATGCCTGGCAAGTGCAAGGTGCTGAGTTCAATTCTCAGTACCAAAAAAATAAAAAAACAAAAAAAAATTACAAATGATTTAGAAAAGTATCTATGTAGATAAAAATGAACATGGTACATATTCATTTTTCTGTATGTTGAAATCTTTCATAATAGATGGTAAAAATGTCATTAATTGCAATTTCATCAAGATAGCAATTTTGTGAGTGATTTTTATATATCTGCTTTTTAATTTTTAGTATTTTCTAAATTGGCTTAATTTTTGCCATTAGAAAAGAAAAAAAAAGGTTCTATAAATCACACAAGGGTAGTAAGATTTTTGCTTTCTCACACGCATGGTCATACACTTCCTCTCTGCCTGGAATCAGCCTTTTGTAACAGTGCCCCCGTAGAAGTTAGTCTCAGGCTCTCAGAGATAATGTGGCTCTGAAAGAGACCCCACGAGAGTCCACTAGAATGGCAGCTACACTCACAGCTCAATGCCATGTTCAATGATTTCCTTTTGTTGTTTGATGACCTCAAACTGCTCTGGGTCATCCTGAATGGCTGTCTGGGTTCCCGAGGACACTGTTGATTCCATGGATGTCACACTGCTCCGTCGTGCCAGATCAAGGACTTTCCCATCCCCCATTTCCTGATCTGTGAGCCTCTCCTGACCTGCAGTGACATAAAAACAGTGGGAACCAAATAAGCAGATGGGACACAGACATGGCCATATGAACTCTGACCTCACGCTTCCCTTCCTTAGACCTGCAAAGGCAAGAAGTTTGGACAATAACAATCAAAAGCATGAAATTTTAGCATCATTTAGAAACTTATTTTTCTATGGAACTTGATGATCTAATTCTAAAATTCACATGAAAGAGTTATAAAGTGCAAACAATCAAGACACTTAAGGACTTACCCTACTCAATACCCAAACGACCCTAACAATTCAGTATGTGTGGTATTTGTGTAAGAACAGCCAAGTCAATAGAACAGAATGGAAAAATTCAGCAACAGACTTACATGCCTAGGAGAATTTAGTGTGTCACAAATGTAATCAGTGAGAAAGGGAGAGGTTACTAAAAATGTAACAATAGCTTCACAGTGTTCTCTCCAACATTCCAGATGGATTAAACAGTGGAACCTTTAAAATAATCGTATTAGCTGGATGTGATGGTGCACACACCTATAATTCCAGCACTTTGGAGGCTGAGGCAGGAGGATCAGTATGAGTTTGAGGCCAGCCTGGGCTCCATAGTAAGTCCAAGGCCAGCCTGAACTACATAGTGAGACCCTGTCTCAAACAAGAAAAACAAACAAACAAAAAAGACATAGTATTTAGCGAACTAAAATGTTCTATTCAATTGCAAGACAACTTTCCCTGACTGGTGAGTACCGCGCTCTGAGTAGAAGAAGAGTGGCAACAGTGCCCTCTCACCGAGGCTGGTCTGGTGGTTAGGATTCACATACAGGTCCTTGCTCCATTCCACCATGCACTTGAGAATGGACACCAGGCACTCCAGGCCTTTCTTCCTTAGACTGAGCTCCTAAAGGACAAAAGTGACATAGCACAGAGACTTCACAGATGAATTAAGAACAGGCAAGTATGTGGTGCTTAGGGAGCCTGCAAGGATATCAGATAATCCCTGAAATTCAATACTATGAAGGATGAAACTCAAGGAACAGGTAGCCTAAGTACCAAGGACACATCAAAAACTTTGGACATCTCTAAAGGTCTTCATTAAATATCCCAGCCACAAAAAAATGCAAGATATATGCTTTCCTAAAATCAACAATGTTATATAGGTTTTTATAAGAAAATTTTCATTAAAATGAAACAAAAATCCCTGTAACTTTAAATATATGGTCTTAAACTATGACCTTGAATGTGATGAATTGGTGACTCTAGACTGAAATTCTTCCCTAAACACCCACAAATGCATTCCATTTTGATGTTCACCCTGTAGGTAAGAACAATACTGCTTTTAAAAATCACTTTTTTATTGATTTTAAAAATCACTTTTTTATTGATTTTATTATTTGTTTTGGGTTTTTTTTTTGTTTTTTTGTTTGTTTGTTTTTTGGCTTTTTGAGACAGGGTCTCAATATCGGTTCAGGCTGGCCTGGAGCTCACTTTGTAGCCCAGCCTGGTCTCAAACTTGCAACTACCCTCCTGTCTCAGCTTCCCAAGTGCTGTGATTATAAGCATATGCCACCATGTCTGGCTTAAAAACAACTTTTTTAAAAATAAAAAATGAATACAAGTTGTAGATAATCTTATAAAATGTAAATAATATCTTAGATTCAAATATTTTGGGGAGCACAGGTCTCTCTATGAATCTAATGACAAGTATGACTTGCTTCTAGGAAAAAAGCTCATAAGCCAAAACTACACATAATTCCAGGAGGCTTACAGAGCCTCTGCCCTCTTCACTCAGGGACTTTCAGATTCTCCTGTCCTTGCAGGCACTGTGACAACAAAGTAACCTATTGATGGGCAATCTCCTCTGCCTACCCTGGAGTCTGCGGTCCTGTTTCCCACTCTGGAAGGTGCCTGAAAATCAATTCATTTCCTACGCACCTCTGCTTCTTAGGGACACCACCATGATGACCTCATCAAGGATTGTAACACCCCCACCTCCAATTTGTCTCTATCACCCCTGCTTCATTCTTTTCTGCAGCACTTATCAGCACCCAACAAACTTACTTCTTTACTGTCATTTCATCATGGCAGGAACTGTGTGCATAGTTGTGTATTGTGTTTTGTTCACTGCTGCATGTCCAACACCGAGGGCAATGCTTGGTATGTGGGTGGAACTTAGTAAATGAGTAAGTTTTAAATATAGTTTCATTTTTACCTGCAGGGGTGTCATTCCCAGCTCATGTCCACTTCTTCCCTGAGCGATTTTGGATAAATCATTTACTAGGCGCTCGAAAATGTTAGCAGCATTTAAATCACAGTCATAATTGACATAAATATCCACAACACACTGGGCATCTGGGAAAATAACATGTATACATTAGAAATTAAAATCAAACACAAATAGAAGTTTTTTTTTTTTTTTGTACTGGGGATCGAACTCACAACCTTGTGCTTGCCAGGCAGGCGCTTATGCCGCTGAGCTAAATCCCTGGCTCCAGTTTTCTTAATAAGTAAGATTTCTGTGCCAAAAATGTACCATTTAACGTCTAATTCCAAGTGGCCATGCCTTACTCAGGAAATGCATGAATGCATGTCACAGGTATTGGCAGGGGTGTGTGTGTGTGTGTGTGTGTGTGTATCCGCGCGCGCGTGCATGTGTATATGCATGCTGTTTTAGGCCTACCTCTACACCAACTAAAATCTCAAGACAGTTCATTCTGTCCCTTCAAGGTTCAATTTTCCCATCAAAAAATGGGGTAATAGAACTACAGATATTCCTCTGTGGTAGAGTGCCTGCCTAGCATGCACAAGGCCCTATGTATAATCCCAGCATCACAAAAAATAAACAAATGGGTGTGAGGAGGCACTGATTCACCTCCTAAAACCATGCCACTCTTAAGATGTTATGTTTGATGACAGACAAATGGGACGTTTAGTTTGAAGCCATACAATTATATGGTGTAAAGTCAAGTCCAATTTACCTTACCACTCAATCAAGGATTGGTGGCACCAGTATGTTAGATCCCGTGATTAACCAGCAATGCTCAGTCTGCTGACAGGGTGGCCAACTGTCCTTGTTTGTCAGGATTAAGGTGTTTCTGGGTTGTGAGGCTGTTAGTGCTAACACTAAAAAGGCCTCAGGTAAACTGGTCTCTGCTGGTCATCCTCTAAAAGAGGAGAGGTAAGGTGGGACTTCTCACCAAGTTAGAATAAGCCTTCTAGTATATGTGCTACTGAAGTGAGCCCCAAAGCAAGCCTTTCAAGGAATAATTTCCCCAACACTTCATTAACACTACCAAAAGGAGCTGAAGTTTCTGCCTGGCTTTGGGAGATGAAAACATGGGAATAAGCTCAGCAGATGAGCGCCCTCAGGTGAACATACCTGCACAGATTCTTGTCAGCGTCTGAATGACCATCCACCTGTGCTCAAAAGAACTTGTGGACGTTTCTAAAATGTTCAGGAAAATCTCTTTGAAAAAGACCTATATGACATGAAGACAAAGGAGGTTATCAATTAGCAGTTTCAGTTAAAAACTCCTGAGTCATTAGTGGCCAAGTAGAGCCTACAATTTAAGGAAGGCAGCCTGGGTAGAAGAAAGTAATGTGCACTCGCTACTGAAGAGGACTGGCCTGGGGGGCATAGTCAGCAGGACTGCCAGGCGCCAAAAGCAGGACTCATGCGTTAGAGTAAAGAAACTTCAGTTTCTTTTACTTTTTTGAGAAACCAGAAATCTAGATTTTCATATAAAATGCAATTTCTCCGTCTGGCAACTAATTCAAATTATTTTAAACAATCTATGGACCAGACAGACCTGATTGGAGGTAAGCTCAGCATGTAGAGCATGCACTTTAAGCCCTTCATCAAAATGCAAGGCATATGAGCCTCAAAGGCAGAACATTAATAAGATAGTGTTTCTTCACTCATATAAAGATTCCTCTCTGGGGTGCCAGCAAGCAGGCAGTGTGACTGCAGCTCTGGTGACTACACCATTAGAGGTTTCTAATTTGGTAGGAACATCACCAAATAAAAACAAAACAAAACAAAACAAAACAAAAAACAAAACACAAACTCAAGAGCCCATACCTCTATCTGCATTTTCAAGTGCATTTTAAAGTTTGAAAGAAGAGTAAGGAAAATAGCAAGAGAGAGCTCAAAGACATCAGGCACTGAAGAGACGCCATTTTTGGACAAGGCCACACAGAGATATTGCTTGATGGCATTGATGAACATCTCATGAGTCCTGAAGACTGGGCCAGCATTCTGCAACACGGAGAGGAGCAACTGCAGGGAGACCACCTTGGAACGCAGCTCGTGGGATCTGGCAAGGAAATGAGAAATGACAGTGCTAGAATAAAAAATGTACAACAGTATGTTTCTTTTCTTTTTTGTGGTACTGGGGAACTCAGGGCTTTCTCACTGAGCTACATTCCCAGCCCTTGTTATTACTTATTTTGAGACAGGGTCTTACTAAGTCACTAAACTGCTCAAGCTGGGCTCAAATGCATGATCCTCTTGCCTCAGCCTCCCAGAATGCTAGGATTATAAGCATGCACTGCTATACCTGGCCAACAGTAAGTTTAAGAAGGCCTAGCTCCTGTATTGTGTGTAGATGCTTCTGAAGCCAGTGAGTTAAGATTTTTTTTAACAGAACCTAAGTGCTGGGAGAAGGAGGCAAGCCCTCTGAGAACAAGCCAAGTCTTATGCTCTTGCCTCTTCCCACACAAAGAATGCAGACAAGGCTGGCAGTGGTGGCACTTGCGTGTCATCCCAACCCTCAGTCAGGAGGCAAAGGCAGGTGGATCACCATGAGTTTGAGTCGGGGCTGAACTACATAGTGAGAACTTGCCTTAACAAACAAACAAACAAACAAATGAATGAATGCAAAGGGCAAAGCGAGAATCAGTTGAGTCTGAAGAGCCAGCTCTGAGGTTGAACTGATGTGGACATCTACTTCCCATCATCTGTGGGAGGCAGAGCTCTCTGTCCTACCCTTCATCACCACAAGGATGGCCTCAAAAGTTGAAGATTGTTAGTGACTAATAATACTGACTGTTTATAAAGTAAATGGCCTTGTGGTCAGAACCACACTTGTCTCATTTCATTTAATCAATATTGTAGAGTGATTTTCCATGTTTCCATTTTTCAGCTGAGGTTCAATCACTTGTTCAGTTATGGAGCTGCTCTCCAGAAGCAAAAATCTGAATGAAGTTCTCCTGGATCCAAAGCCTCTGTTTCCCACGCTCCATAGTCCTGAACCCTTGGGCTGGTTTGTTCACTACAGAGAAATGTTTGCCTTCCCTGGCATAAATCTCACCCATAAAGCTGAGGTTTCCAAGCTGAGAAATGAGACTGTAGGCATCTGGTCCTTCCATACCCTCCACCCTCCATTAGCAGAGTAAATTGATTAATCAGCACAAAAAGGGTACATGTTCAATATACTAATTATTTTCAACATACAAACCAAGAAAATGAAACTAGCAGTGGATATAGACAATTCAGCAAGAAGGGGCAATAGAGAATGAGTGAGTCTGGAAAGTGGCAAAATGATCCCACGTCCACATGGAGTTCTAACATTGGGACCCGTGAGAACCAGTAGAAGATAAACACAGAATTTTGTGCTCCTGTGTCACTAGGTTGTAGATGACCAAGAATGGCTTTGTCCTTACTTTGGATCTGGGGGGCCTTCCCCAAGGGGCTTCATGGACAGCTTGCACAGGGAGCGAAACACCAGGAAAGCATCCTTCTGTAGAATATGGGAGAATCTAGCAGCCACTTGCTGTCCTTGTGCATCAGATTCCTATGGTGAGAAACAAAGGAAACACTGAATGGGCAAAACAGAAGGGTAACTCTTTTCAAAAATAAAAAAAAGGAACTGTTTCACAGAAATTTAAATTCTTGTATTTATTCAGTAGGGAGGTAGAAAGAATGTACTGAAGGGGAGACTGGCAAAAGAGTCGCTACTGGGGAGACATTAAAGCAAAATTCTAACCCTTGTTGCTTGTTCTTCAACAGGTGACATGGATGGTTTAAAATGACAGACCAAAAGTTAAATATTAAAAAGGGAAACAATAGGCAATTAACTTACGTTGGAAATATATTTCTAAGAATACTATTGCAGGATAAAGGAAAAAAATGATAAGACATTTTAAAATAAGCTTCTTTATCTAAGAAAGTAAACTACATTAAAAATAAGTAAATATTTATGAAGTATAATAAGGATTAATAGCTTTTACATATACAAGTTCTTAGAGTTCATTAAGGAAATATGGAAACCCTCCTCCCAAATGAAAAACAAGCAAAACACATGAATGAAGTAATTCACCAAGAAATGCAAAGGACAAATAAACCTAAACAACCCTATGACTGACCCTTGTGGCAAGAGCTTTCTCTCAGCAGATCTTAACAAGGACGTAAATGAATGCTGTTAATGAAGGAAAGAGAAAATGGCACTGGCAACCTAAGGGTGGACAGGAATTTGAATAATACCTTCCCAGGAGACCAATTTGGTGGTTAGAATCAAAAGTATTGAAGTTTTCAACTCTTTTTTTTGGGGGGGGGGATGCTGGGGATCAGACCTAAGGCACTGTGCATGCTACTCAAGTATTCCACCACTTAGCTACACTTCAACCCCAAGGTTTCCAAACTTTGATCCCCAGTGATTACCACTTACAGAAATCTATCCCTAAAAAAGAATTAAAGATGTGTGCAAGATTTACCTAAAGGATGTTCATTTTAAACTGTCCTATGGTAAAACTGAAATAATCAATACTTAATAGGGAATTAATTGGTTAGACAGATTATGGTAATTTAAAATTTCACATGATCATTAAAAATTTTAGTTAAGATTCCTTGTTTCTCAGCCTTTTGGGGAAAAATTTTAGTTAAGTCTGTTTGCATGGATGGAGAAAGAATTCATGATACAGTTTTACATAAACAAAGCAAGTCACAGCCCAGAATATTAGCTTCAAGTGCCTTGAAAGGATTGAAGTATGCCCTTTAAATACATTTGTGGGGATAATAAAACCCCAAGGGGACAAAAACTGGTTCTTGGAGAGTGAAAAAATCTTATGCATAGATGCATGTACAGATTACAGATATGCAGTTATCAGTTGCGTTGAAATTTCATGGAGGGGGTGGGGTTTAGGAGAATAAAAGGTCTAAAAAAGATTACTGGGGGTGGGAAGCATGCGATAATGAAAATGATTGAAAAACACTAGTTAAAGATGTACAAATTGGGATTTGGAGGAATGTTTGTGTTATATTATTTCTTACTTTGATTATACATAACAATTTTCAAAGGAACAATAAAGCTGTTTTAAAAAATGTAGTAGACCTTTTCCTCTTCATGTTTTTGGACCTGAAAGGGCCTGAAAGGATATTAATAATATATATGAAGTTTTTTTTATCTTTGATTTTGTTTTTCAGTGCTTGGAGATTGAATTGAGGGGCTTTCTTTTCTTTTTTTTAGTATAACTATCTTAACTATTTTTTTATATACATATATATACATATGTTGTTTCTCTCAGCTTCTTGTGCTAATGAGTCAAAATGATGTTTACTCAGGTCTTATTTATTTCACTAATGTGAACTTAGGGGCTTTCACACCGAGTTACATCCTCAGTGCTTTTTATTTTGAGACACAGTCTAAGTCCTTAAATTGCTCATCTGGGTTTGAACTTGCAATCCTCCCCAAGTGCTGGAATTATAGGTTTATATCACTATTTCTATAGGTTAGGAGCATAACGGACAATCCCATGCTTGGTATCAGTGAAGCCTAGACTCAAACTCCAGCACCAAAAAAAAAAAAAGTAAGTTATAACATAGCATATATACTGATAGCATATATATTGATACTACTTAGGTTGGAAAAAACACGAAGAGGAAAAGGTCTATAAGGACATAAATAAAATGATGACTTACCCATACTATTGACTTTCCAATGTAGAGAAACTATTTTTCCTTCTCTATATTTTTTATTTTTATATAATAATGTCTTTTTTTTTTTTTTTCTGTCTTAAAAGAGTCAGAGTCTTGCTATGCAGTCAGGCTGGCCTTGAGCTCACATTGTAACCCAGGCTGGTCTCGAACTCATAGTGATCCTCCCACCTCAGCCTCCCAAATGCTTAGACTACAGGCGTATGCCACCGTGCCTGGCTATATATAATTTCATATTATTTTGAGAGAGAAAAAAATGGCAGGAAATTTAAATTTTTAAAGGTTCAAACAAAAAGTTTTAATAACAGCGTTACATACAACTGACATTAGCATGCTCCAAGAACTAAATCTGCTAACAGAAAAATACAAAGAATATTAGACCAGGATCATGTGAATAATAACCAAACAGGGCTTGCTTATTTTACTTACCTTTCTTTGTGTGTATGTGTGTCTATGTGAGAGAGACACAGACAGACAGAGAGATATAGATAGATACTGGGATTAAACCCAGAGATGTTCAAATACTCACTATAACCCCAACCCATTTTTAGTTTTTAGTTTAAGTCAGGGTCTTACTAAGGCACCCAGGCTAGTCTCAAACTTCTGATCCTCCTGCCTCAGCCTCCCAAGCAGATGGGATTATAGGCATGCCTTAACCATACCCAGGTACTCACTTCATTTGCTAGAGATTTAATTCTGCATATTCTAAAAAAGTAAAAATGGAAATGAATCTAAGTAGGATGACTGCCAACATACCAGATTATCTGCAGAGGACAAGGATTGCCTGTCATCTGCTATACCATTGGTCTGTGAGTTTTCATCAACACCTGGAGGAATGGCACATTCCTGGCACTCTAGTCCACCTAGGAGTCTGTTGGGTTCCATCAAACCATGCTTTTCTGTTGCTTCTGAAAACACAAGTACAAAGGTCATCACCAAATCAGTATGTATCCCCAAAGGCTGTCTGACACCAGAAAGAAGTTATTCACACAGCCCCCACTACTGATCTGCTTTCCCCTCTCCCTCCCACCATCTCAGGAGCATAAGGCTGGGCCAAGGTGGTGTTCAAACTGTACTGGGCAATGCACGAGTCCTTCAGGGGGTTCGGGCATATTGAAACCACATCAACGGTGCCTCCAGAATTGCTTAATGCAGCAGCCCACCCGCCCTCATCCACTTCTAAAAAGATTACAAGCAGCTAAATCTAAAAAGCAAAGATTTTTTAAAGGACTATTAATGTAAGTCAGTGGTGGTGAACTGATGGTACATATTATTTGTTTTTCTTTTAAGACAAAAGATGTGAATGTATAAATTGTTCATCTAAACTAAAACTTCAGGTTTCTTTTCTTTTTTTGGGGGGGGGGCTTTTTTTGAGATAGGTTCTCACTATGTATACGTGGTTCAGACTGGTTCTGAACTCACTATGTAGCCCAAGCTGGCCTTGAACTCACAGCAATCCTCCTGCCTCAGTCTCCCAAGTGTTGGGATTACAGGTGTGTGTCACCTCACCCAGCCCAATATTCAGGTTTCATTGCAGAGTTGGCACTTTGAAATAAATAAGTCTGGATTGCAGTTTGGGCATTTGTTCTCCAAGAGGTTTTCACCATCACTGACACTTAGGAATTAGGAAACAGCCATTAGGACAGAAAACTTTAATTACAGAGGAAAACAGACCTGAGCTTCCTGGCAGCCATGTGAAAAAAGAAAGAATTTTAAAAATTTCATCATTTAAAGAAAGAAAGAATATCTGATGATTAGCAGAACAATGAAATGCTAAGAGAAATTCATCATGTGGCTCTTTACATCTATTAAAGGACGATAAACAATTCAAGAAAGTAGACACTCATTCAACAAATATTTATCAAGTGCCTGCTATGTGACTGGGTGTGGCACAGGTTGGAGGATATAGCAATGAACAAGGCACACAGCACTGACTCTGTGATAAAGTCAGACTCCAGAGACAAATCTAATCACACAAAATAAGATTATGCAAAAAAATACAATTATGGGGTTTTTTTTTTTTTTTTTTTTTTTTTTTTGCTGTATTGAGACACAGTCTCACTCTATAATTTAGGCTGGCCTAAATTATGTACTATGTAGTCCAGCTGTCCTCAAACTTGTGGTGATACCCCTGCCTCAGCCTCCCAAGTATGCTCTTTTAACATTTCTACAAGGAGTTAAATAATGTAACTTATAGCTTTGTGGTAGCCTAATTTAGCAAAAAGATAGGATTTTGAAAAGTGGCTTTTAGATCATGACTCAAGGCTGGGGCTGTAGCTCAGTGATAAAGTGCTAGCATGGGTAAACTTGCATTCCATCTGTTGTTGGTTTCTGGTTTTTGTTTTTTGTTTTGGTACCAGGGATCAAACTTATGACCTTGTGCTTGCCAGAGAGGCACTTATACTGCTGAGCTAAAACCCCAGCTCTGCATTTCATCTGACACTGGGGAAAAAAAAAAAAAAGATCATGACTTCAGTAAAAAATTAATATTTAAAATCATGTGCTGGTACAGAAACATGCCTTATATCATTATATATATATATATATATATATATATATATATATATATATATATATATAATTTAAGTGTGATAATGATGATTGAGCCCAGAAATGCTCTGCCACTGAACTCTATCACCCGTCCTTTTGACTCTATCTTGAGACAGAACCTTGCTAAATTGCCCAAGCAGGACAGGAACTTGCAATGTTTCTGCTGCCTCCTTCTCTTAGTGCTGGAGTTACAGGTAGATGCCAGCACACCCACATGAAATAACTCTTAACATTACTACCAGTGATATAGATCATTTGCATTTTATTTCATTTTATTCTTTCTTTTTGTTGTTGCTGGGTTTTATTTTTTGTTTTTGCTTTTTGTTTTTTTGGTCTGGGGATCGAACTCACAACCTCACGCTTGCCAGGCTGGCGCTTATGCCACTGAGCTAAATCCCCAGCTGTTTTGCTGTTTTTCTGAGACAGGGTTTCACTATGTAGTTCAGGCTTGCCTTAAGCTTACTATGTAGCCCAGGCTAGTTGTGAACTCAGGGTGATCCTCCTGCCTCAGCCACTCAAGTGCTGGGATTATAGGCATGTATACACCACTACACCAGGTTCATTTTATTCTTTAGTGTTTTTAACAAACAAAAAAAAGGCTGACTGTAAACCACTGTCCTGGCATGGAACATGGGTTCAACACAAAGCCACTGACCTGAGATTTGGAGCAAAAACAAAGACAAAAATCACCTAACAGTCATTCTGGACTATACAAGTGTAACCAAGAAACTGAGGGAGCTCTGAATGAAGTTTAACAATATGCATAAAACTTTCCTCTATACCTGAGACCTGTAGACATGTGGAATGTCCCCTTGACACCTCAACAGCTGGGAAAAAGCAGCAGAGATGAACATGGATCTCATGGCTACAGTCTATTTAGAGAGACCTGGCTGCCTCCAACAGAAGGGATGCAGAGTGGCCTCCATGTCCCCCAACCCTACCTCGGTCAGACTACATTCCATGAACTCAACCCAAATATGAACAAAACCATCCCTAAGATCAGGCCACTTTTGAGACCCATGTGAAAGAAGAGCAGGAAGTAGCAGATTCAGTTCCCATGAGCTCTGTGACTTACTTTATTAGATTGGGAAGAGGAAACCCCACCTCTAAGTGACTGGCCCAAAGACATTTTGGAGGAGTGAGGCCCCACAAAAACCACATTGCCCTTGATTCTTACCTTTAACAGCAGATGCGACCACATCTTCTAAAATGTCCTTCACCACTGCCTGGGCTCCATCATCAGACCCTACAGACACCCAAAAACACATGTGGCAGTCCCATGGAAAAGAAAGAAGGGGGAGAAGAAGATTACATCCATGTTCTTTTAAAGTCACTCTTCAGATGGCAAAGGGTCCAAGTAAGTTCTCCCCAAGGTCAAATCTCACTGTGCAGTGGTAGTAATCCCTTGGATTTCAAAAACCCTTTGGCAGCATCTGCTCTGAGTTCAGCTTCATGAACTAAAACCTCCACCTTATTCTCTTCCTGCCTAAGTCCTTGCTGCTCAGCCTGGCACCTCTCCACACCAACTTGGACTTTATCCAGCCATAGTTCCTGGCAAAACAAAAGAAGAGGCTTTCTCTTGTGCCTTTGCCTTGAGACCCTCACTACAAAGCCTGCTGCTCTATTCTCCCTCACTGTTAACCTAGGATTTAGCAAGCAATTTCCAATGTGACAGTTCAGGATTTACTAAACTTTAAACAGAATTATTCATTCTGCAAAATGGTAACTACTTAAGTTGAAGAGGTTCAGCAGCTTCCTCTCTCTCTCTTTGTAAGAAAATGAGACCTGGAAAGCAGTTTATGAAGTAAGAAGCATTTGATTATAGATTTTTAGTAATAATACATATTACTGACTTATAAAACACCACACTAACCAAAAAGGCCACCACCTTAAAAAAAGCAAAGTAACTCTTTTAATTCTGCCTTCTGTCTAACATTACTCCTCAAATTAACTTGTATGTATGTGTGTTGGGGGGTATTGGGGCATGATCTGTACATTCCTAGTCCTTTTAAAATTTTTTATTAACTCATCTTAAGTAATGAAATTCACAAAGTTAAGTTTTGATGTACTAATTATATTTTCTAAGTGCATGTTAATATAAATGCATAACTATTAAAATAACTGCCCACCTATGAACTATCTAAAATCATCTCACTTACACCGTGATGTGGCACACGTTTCTAAGTTTCAACATTCTCTGACATTATTATTTAATAAAATTATGGTGGCAACCTCTAATGTGTGCAGTCTGCTACAAAGTACCTTGTTCATATTCAATACCCAAAACACCCACTCACTTTATCAGACACTCTGTAAGTTAGTTGCAAGTAGATATAACTGGCCCACAAGTATGTGCCCTTCAGCATATGTATTACTTTTTAAAATGTTTAAAATAGCTGCCAACATTTATATAAACTGAGAAACTAGTCATTAAGAAAACCAGATCTGAAGCCAGGGAAATAGCTCAGCGGCACAGCGCCTGCCTGGCAAGCGCGAGATCCTGAGTCTGATTCCTAGTCCCCCTCCATAAAACAAACAAACAAAAAAACGCCAAACAGTTCTGGCTTCTACTTAAAAACTCGACAATGTGGCAACACTGGGCTACAGCTGGCTGAGGCTGGACAGTTGTTCTCTTAGGCCAGGATCTAGGCTCTGCAGATCCTGTGGCTCATCCTTACCCACCCTGCACTCTTCTTTCCATGGAGCCCAGTGCCAGCTGCCATCATATTTGGACTGGGTTACGATATGGTAACAAAGTAACATGCCTGCCAAGAGTGGGAAAAATGAAAGAACAGCAGAGAAAATGTTCCCTTGTGGAGGTGAAGACAGTTCCCTGGGAGATTGAACAAGATGGCGGACTGGTAGGTAGCAGGAGAGAGACCCTCTCTGAGAGAGACAGCTCAAATGCCAGAATAAAACACCCTGGAGAGACTCAAACAGACAGAGATGGACTCTCACAACCCAGGGAAAAACTAAACCACAAAAAACCACTCGAATATGAGGTCCTGGGACTACCATCAGAGAAGCTAAGGTCAGCGAGCACAGCACCCTCCTGGAGCCGCCTGAATTCCTGCCCGACCTGAACAAGCGATCTGCACCGTAGCGACTGGCTTGAGCCGCCCGAGCGCGGAGCTGAACAGCCCTGCATCCAGCTCGCCCGGACCGGCCCTGAGCTCGATCCACCCGGAGGCACCATGAATTCCCACCACAGCCGTGCTGGAGTCAGAGGTCGGGGAGCCCAGCAGTTCTCGGGACGGGCATCGGCACGTGGTGAATGGTGGGAATGGGGCCCTCCCACGGGAAAGAGGTAACAGACTAGACGACATGTTGGATTTGGGCAGGACAGCCCTAACTCCATAAGGAAGTGGCTTCAGCTGGTTGCTCGCCGAGCGGATTGGTGGGATCTGCTTGGATTAGACCTCGCCCCTATCGGGGACCCAGTGAGTCACTACAATAGTACTTCCCTGAGATCAGTGCACGCTGACACAGTGAATGCCTGCAGGGGTTGACTGGCCCGGAGGGGAGGAGCTAGCGCACACTGCCCGTGGGTGAACTCTAATCTCTGATAACCTATTGAAGAGGGCTAAAGCTCCTAGCCTGCACCCTCTAGAGGAGCCTTAACCAACAAGAAAAGGGTCTGGGCATTACACTGTACACTTGTATGGAAGGAACCAAAAACATGACAAAAGGGAGAAA
>PVJX010009585.1:0-60421 GCA_004027295.1 Dolichotis patagonum | reverse complement strand
TACTGAGCTTTGGTTTCCCTCCCATAAAATGAGGGTAGTCGGGACAACCTTTCACAGCTCTTCTGACATTCTCTACTTCCAGATGATGCTCACGGTTCATCTGAATTCTCCCCCACAGACAAGAAGCTTATTTAAGCTTCAGGTTACATAATTTAGCAGCTGGCACATGGTAGGCCCTCAATAAATGTCCCAGGGTAATTTAAAAGATGCCCGAGGCACCTACAATTTCTCATCACATCAGAGTCTATCCTCATAATTTCCTAATACTCAATGAGCCGTGTGGGTTGTGATAAGGCCTGGTTTATGAAAAATATTTCAGGGATCAAATACCAACCAGGGGGCATGAAATCCCTGGGAGTAAGAACCCAGAACGTCATTGGGGCTGACAAAGAGACAGCATAAAATAGAACTAGACCAATCGCACTCATAAATAAAAATATGAAAAGCCCCGACAAAATGCCAGCAAATTGAATTCAATCATATATTAAAAGAATAATTTAGCACTGCCAAGTAGAGCTTATGGAAGAATGTAAAGATGTTTTGATATTAGTAAATCTGTTCATAAAACATCAATGGATCAAATAAGAGACACCATACAATTATCTTGAGAGGGGCAGGAAACCATTTGTAATGATTAAACATTGATTCTTCAAGGGAAAATTTCTTAAACTACTAGCAACAGCTAGCACAAATAGGCAATTATGGGGTTAAGAGATGAGCACATCAGATCTGAATGTCCCTCTTTGTTTGGGAAATTCCCTGTTTTCTCAGTTGTGGTGGGAAGCGGAGCTATATTCCACTGTAGGAATGGACACAGTGCCAGCTTCTAGCTGTTCTGGGCACTGGCCCATCCTTGTAGCAACAGTGGGGCACTCAGCCCAGCCTCCGATGGTGGAGCAAAAAATCTGGCAGCAGAAAGCTGTTGGTGGTGGTTTCAGTAATGGCAGCAGCATGATTTTCTAGGGTCACAGTGACAAAAGTCAAGGACCGCATCCAGGGCCCCAGCCGTTCTGGTTAAGGCTGTGCATCTCACCATCAAAGATGGCAACAGTCATGCCGCCGCCGTGGCCTCGTGATCCGGGCTGTGGTGCCAGCTGCCTGGGCCCCTTTATTCTTGACTTTCTGGTTAGTCCCTGAGCTACACAGAATCCTGTCAATAAATTTCATTTCTGCTCTAACTAGCCAGATTCAGTTTCTGTTGTGGGAAGCTACACAGTATTAAAGTTACACAAGTCTATTTGCTTAACATAATAAAGACTGTGCCTTATTTGTAAAATATGTGGCCAAAAAATGCATAAATAATGGCACTCCTATTAAAACAAAGAATAAAATTTAGAATTAAATTAAAGAATAAAAATTAGAATAAAATAGAATTACCATGAATAACAATACCATATTTTGAGGGGGTGAGGAGGTCTGTGGATCCATCTCTTTTGTGAAAGTCAGGTTTACGGAAGTACATTTTAACCCATTAAAATGTGTCTTCTTACTTGCTCCTCACATGCTGTAACTTGAAGCTTTGATAAGTTTTACACAATGTAGGCCGAGATTTAAGCAATAGAGTATTTCCATCACCCCAACAAGTTCCATCAAGTTCCTTTATATTTAACTCTCTCTTCCACACCAGCCCTGGAAATCATTGTCTGGCTTCTGTCTCAGTAATTTGAATGTCACATAAATAAAGGGAGCCTTTGGGGCCCTGCTCCTTTCCCTGAGCACACTGCTTCTGAGATTCACCTGTCTTGTCGTGTGAATAGTATCCCATCGTATGAACGCATCACATTTTCTTATCCATTCAATCACTGATGAACATTTGGGTTATGTTCAGTTTGGGACTACTACAGATAAACATTTGTATATAAGTCTTTGTGTAAATTTATGTTTTTATTTTTTGTGGGTAAATTCCTAGAGGTAAGAAAGTTGAGTCTTCTTGAATAAATGTTTAACTTCATAAGCAACTGCTAGATTTTTGTTTCAAATGACTGTACAATTTTTCATTCTCACCAACTGTGAGAGTTGCAGCCATTCGGTATCCTCACCAGTACTTGGTATCATCAGTCTTTTGAATTTACTGCTCTAGTAGATGCAAAATTATATTTTGGTTTAATGTTGAGCATGTTTTTATGTGTTTATATGCCATCAATATATCTTTTTGAGTGAAGAGTTCAAATTGTTCATCTATTTATTTATTTGGTTGCACATTTTATTATTGAACTGTAAGTATTCTTCATATATTCTGATTTCAGTTTTGAAAATATTTCCTTCCAATCTGTGGCTCATTTTCTTAAGAAAGGCAAAAGTTGTTTTGATAAAATTCTGTTTATCTTTTTTCTTCATTACTCATGGCTTTTGTGTCCCAAGAAACTGTTGCCTAACCTAAGTTCACAAGGGTTCTATCTCTTATGCTTTGTTCTAAAAGTTTTGTAGTTTTAATTCTTATATTTGAGTCTGTGATTCATTTTGCATTAATTTTGGTAAATAGAGTGAAAAAGGATCAATGTTCATTTTTTGCACAGGAACACAAAAATCTCCCAGAATACCTTTATTATTTTACATTGCCCTGATTAACATACTGAGGTACAAAACACAAATAAGAGGATAATTACTGAAAAGTAGAAGACAGTATCATTAATTACAGTTGATATGATTTCATATTCCAAAAGCTAAAGAAAATCCACTGAAAACAGATAGAATTATTAAGAATTTAGTGAAATTATTTGTTACAGAACAAACATGCAACTACCAACACTATATTAAACTGGGAAAGACTAAAATTTTTCCCTATAAAGTCAAAAACAAGACAAAGATGTTCATTATCACCATCTTACTCAATATAGTCCTCAAAACATTAGCTAGAACAATCAGAAATGAAAAATAAATACAAAGGATATGTATAGGAAAGGACAAATATTTACAGATGGCATAATTCTTTACAAATAAGACCCAAAAAATTCCACCAAAAGAGTGCTGGGATTTATAACCAAATTCAGCAATGTAGCAGGAGGCAAAATAAACAGACAAAAATCAGTAGTGTCTCTACACATTAATAATGAACTCACTGAGAAATTAGGAGCACAATATCATTCACAGTAGCATCAAGGAATATTAAATACTTATGAATTAACCTAACCAAGGAAGTGAAAGACCTCTATGATGAAAATTACATCACTGTGAAGCAGGAAATCAAGGAGAATATGAAAAAAATAAAAAGATATCCCTATTTCTGCACAGGCAGAATCAATATAATCAAAATGACTATACTTCCAAAACTGATATACATACTTAAAGGAATCCCAATCAAAATGCCAACACTATTTCTCACAGAGCAAGAGAAAATAATTGTAAAATTCATATATAGCCAGAAGAGACCCAGAATAGCAAAAGCAATCCTGGGTAACAAAATCTAAGCAAGAGGCATCACAATCCTCCTCACTAATCTGAAATTATAGTGTAAAGCTAGAGTGATTAAAACAGCAAGATACTATCATAAAAACAGGGTTGTGGATCAGTGGAACAGAACAGAGGAAGAAGAAAAAGAAAAAAAAAAACCAAGGCACAGTCAGCTACTTGATGTTTGACAAAGGGGCCAAAAACATACACAACATTGTCTATAAATGGTGCTGGGAAAATTGGATACTCACATGCAGAATATTGACTCTAGACCCATGCAATAAACTTAAATCAGCCCAAGACCACCTAAACCACTGCACCTCACTTCCCACACACCCAGTGGATGCTGGGATGGATGCCACTGGCCCATACCTTGGCCCAGGACTGCCTACTCAGCCACACTTCCTGCATGCCTGGTGGACGCCCAGACCCAGGACATCTGTTGGCACCTTGAGGACACTCCCTACCTCTTGGACCTAATACTATTGTTGATCTTCAGCTCCCACCATTTCTCCCAGAACCTTGGACTACAGTGGATTAATCATGCTAGCTTGATGGCAGGTTGAGTAACTGCCCCACCCAAACAGAGGATCTCAGCAGGTTCCAGTCAGTATAGTGAGAATGCCCCTAAAATAGAGGTACATAGTGGGTAAATAGGGGCAGTAGTAAAGCTCCCTCCAACTAACTGTAAGAGCTTGATGAGTCTGGCAAGAGTGTCAGTGATTCCTTCCTGCACACAGAGAACATCAGGGAGGATGAGGAGTGTGCCAATAAGGCCTCCCCCAACTTGGAGAAAATCAAAAGGGCTTATGAGACACACAGGCACACAATAGTGATACAGTAGAGCTTCAGCTGATACAAATACTACAGACAGGGAGATTTGGTGACATAGAATAACCTGAAGATAACATAACAGCAGGAACTAAGAGTTGACCTACATCAATACTCCTAGGCTTGTCAGCCCAGGAAGAATATAGGATTCACACAACAGGCCCTGCAGGAGGAATTCAGGTGACTGGGCCTCCTCTTCACTGTGGTACTCGACAATCAGACAAACATCAACCACACAATAGGACCCTAAGATCCACACTAGCAACAGTTGAGACTATTGGGATTGAAAGACCAAATAATTGTCCAAAGGGTGAAAATGACAAAATGAAAAAGCAAAATGCAATCTCAAACATCTAGCCCATTGGGAGCAAGTACAGGTGACATTGAAATAGAGGACTTTAAAAGTCATACCCCAGAAATCTCTGAAAAGATAGCAAGTGAAATAAAGAAACAAATCCATGAAGCTATAGAGGAAATCAAATTAGAAACAGTTTCTCACATAAAGACAGAAATAACAACCTTAGTAAAGGAGCTGATCATCATAGCCAGAGAAGAAATAGATTAAAAAAAAAAATACAGAAACATGGGAAATAGATTGAAACCTTGAATTAAAAATATAGAAAAAAAGCAGAATCTATGAAACAAATTCAAAGAGATATCCAAGAAATCAAAACTTCTATTGAAAGCTGGAAAAACCATTTAAATGAAGCTGAGGATAGAATTTTGGACCTTGAAGACAGGATCACAGTCAGCAACCATGAAAGAGTAGGACTTTTAAAAACAAGGCAACATGAAATGACAATACAGCAGCTTCAGGATGATGTCAAGAGAAATAATATAAGATTGACAGGCATCAATGAAGATACAGGGGTCATTGCAAATGACAGGTAAACTATTCAGAGAAGTAATAGAAGAAAATTTCCCAAACATGGGGGAAAAATCCAATATGCAGAAAAGTGAGGCCTATAGAACTCCAAACCATCACAACCAACATAAATCTACACCCAGACATATAATAATTAGAATCCAAGATATACAGCATAAAAACAGAATACTAAAAGCTGTTAGAGAAAATTCACAACTCACCTATCAAGGAAAACCCATCAGAATTGTGGCAGATTTTTCAGCACAAACCCTCAAGTTAAGATGAGCTTGGAGTGAAGTATTTCAATTCCTGAAAGAAAACAACTCTCAACCCAGACTGATATACCCAGCAAAACTGTCTTTCAAATTTAATGCAGAAACAAGATACTTCCATGACAAAGAACAGCTGAAGAAATTCATGTCCACCAAACCAACCCTAGAAAGAGTATTGAAAGACATACTAGATAGAAACAAAAATGACCACAATCTCCAGAACAACAGCAGAAAGACACCAAAAGGCAGGGCAAGCAATTAAACAAGGGGGAAAAGCAGAAAACAAACAACAGAAACATAATATGGCAAAGTTGAACCAGCACATATCAGTTATATCCATAAATGTAAATGGCCTCAATTCACCTATCAAAAGAAACACATTGACAGAATGGATCAAGAAACAGGATCCCACAATATACAAGAAACACACATGACTCAAAAGAAAACTCATAGATTAAAAGACAAAGGATAGAAAACAATAGTCCATGCAACAGGAACCCAGAAAAAAGGAGGGGTAGCTATTTTGTTTGCAGACAATGTAAACTTCAAGCTTAAAATAATTAAAAGAGATAAAGAAGGGCACTACATACTTCTTAGTGGAAAACTTCAAGAACTAACAATAATAAATATATATGCACCAAGTACAGGAGCACCCAACTATATAAGAAAAATACTAATGGACATGAAAAATCAAATACACAAGAACAAAATTGTAATAGGAGACCTTAGTACCCCACTGTCACAAAGAGATAGATCAACTAGACAAAGAGTCAGCAAAGAAATAATAAACTGAATCATACCTGTGAGCAAATGGACTTAGTAGATGTTTACAGAGTGTTCCACCCAACCACATCAGCATATACATTCTTCTCAGCTGCACATGGGACATTCTCCAAAATAGACCATATGTTAACTCATAAAACATTCTTAAATAAATGAAAAGGGATTGAAACTATCCCATGCATAATATCTGACAATAGTGCACTGAAATTGGAAATTAATGGCAAAAGAGATTACATAACTAGCATAAATACATGGAAATTAAACAACAACCTTCTGGACAACCAGTGGGCTACAGGTAAAATTAAAGAAGAAATAAAGCAATACCTACAATTCAATGAAAATGTGGATACAACATACCATACATGTGGGATGCAATGAAAGTGGTCCTAAGAGGGAACTATATAGCAATCAATTGTTACATCAAGAAAATGGAGTGAGCACAAATAAACAACCTGATGCTACATCTCAAGCTCCTACCAAAGGAAGAGCAAGTCAAACCCAAAGCTCATAGAAGACAGGAAATTGTAAAGAGCAGAGAAGAAACTAATGCAATTGAAACTAAAAAAAAGTATAAAGAACTAATGAATGAAAGAGCTGGTTTTTTGAGAGAATAAACAAAATCGATAAACCTCTAGCCAAGCTCATCGAGAAAAAGACAGAAAAAACTCAAATTCATGCAATAAGGACTGAAAAGAGAAAAATCACTACAGATCCCATAGAAATTCAAAAGATCATGAATATTTACTTTGAAAATCTCTACTCACACAGGGTGGAAAAGACAGAGGAAATGGACCAATTTCTAGAAACATATGAACTACCAAAACTCAATCAAGAAGATATAACAATTTTGAATAACCAAAAATCAGCTATTTAAATTGAAAATGTGATTAAAAACTTATCAACAAAGAAAAGCCCAGGTCCTCATGGATTCACAGCTGAATGCTAAAAGAAATTTAGAGAAGATTTAATGCAAATACTCCTTAGACTCTTCAATGAACTCAAAAGAGAAACAATCCTCCCTAACTCATTCCTAGAGGCAAGTATCACTCTGATATCAAAACCAGAGAGAAACTCAACCAAAAAGGAGAACTATAGGCCAATCTCACTAATGAATATTGATGCAAAGATTCTCAATAAATTACTGGCAAATAGAATGCAACAAATTATCAAAAAGATTATACACCACCACCATGTGGGATTTATTCCAGGAATGAAGGGATGGTTTAACATATGCCAATCAATCAATATAATATACCACATCAATAAAACCAAAAACAAAAATCACCTGATCATCTCAATAGATGCAGAAAAATTTTTTATAAAGTCAAACACCTGTTCATGATAAAGCTACAAAACTTGGAATAGATGGTATCTACCTCACTCTCACAAAGGCCATCTACAGAAAACCAACAGCCAACATTATACTAAATGGACAAAAACTGAAAACCTTCACTCTAAAATCAGAAACAAGACAAGGATGTCCGCTCTCACCATTCTGATTCAATATAGTTCTGGAAATATTAGCCAGAGCAATTAGACAAGAGAGAGAAATAAAAGGAATAAAGATAAGAAAGGAAAAAGTTAAATTATCATTTGCTGATGACATGAAACTTTATATAAAAGATGCCAAAAACTCCATTAAAAGGCTGCTAGAGGTAATAAGCAAATTCAGCAGCATATCTGGATACAAACTCAACATTCAAAAATCAATAGCATTCCTGTACACAAACAAAAAAAAAACTCACTGAGAGAAAAAATTATGGAAATATCACCTTTCACAATAGCACCTAAAAAAATGAAATATCTAGGAATCAACCTAACCAAAAATGTAAAAGACCTATATGCTGAAAATTGTACTCTAAAAAAGGAGATTGAAGAGGATATTAGAAAATGGAAGGATATTCCTTGCTCTTGGTTAGGAAGAGCCAACATTGTGAAAATGGCCATACTCCCAAAACTGTTACACAGGTTTAATGAAATCCCAATCAAAATACCACTAGCATACCTTACAGATCTAGAGAAAACACTTCTAAAATTCATTTGGAAACAGAAGAAACCTAGCATAGTGAAGGCAATTCTGGGCAAGAAAGGCAAGGCAGGAGGCATCTCAATTCCTGACTTGAAATTATACTATAAAGCCCCAGTGATAAAAACAGCATGGTACTGGCAAAGAAATAGACCTGCAGACCAATGGAATAGATTAGAAGATGCAAACATAACTACAAAGACACTCAGCCACCTGATATTTGACAAAGGGGCTAAAAATGTTCACTGGAAAAAGAATAGCCTCTTTAATAAATGGTGTAGGAAAAATTGGCTTTCCACATGCAGAACATGACCCATGCCTGTCACAGTACACTAAACTAAAGTCAAAATGGATCAAAGATCTAAATATTAAAACAGAAACACTAAAGCTATTGGAAGACAAGGTAGGTAGGAAACTTGGAGACATAGGGGTAGGCAGGAAATGTATGAACAAAATGCAAACTGCATGTGAAATACTTCAAAGAATCAACAACTGGGATCTCATATTATTAAAAAGTTTTTGCACTTCAGAAGAAATCACCAACAAAGTGAAAAGAAAACCCACAAAATGGGAAAGAATTTTAGCTGGCAATTCCTCAGACAAAGGAATTATATCCAGAATATATAGAGAATTGAAAAACATCAAGCCCCCTAAATTCAAAGACCCTTTCCAAAAATGGGCATCTGAGATGAGCACGCATTTCTCAGATGAAGATATACAAATGGCAGATAAATACATGAGGAAATGTTCACCATCACTGATCATTCGAGAAATGCAAATTAAAACAGCATTGAGATTTCATCTCATTGATAAGATTCACTAAGATACCCACTCTGGTTTGATTATTACTTGCTTTTGAAGTCTTATAATATCTCCAATGCTTCATTTTTATTAATGTTGTTATACATTGCTAAGACACCATGGTAACCATTGTAGATCACCTTGTACTGTGGCTTTATGTGACTTTCTTGCCTCATGCTTTTCTAGGAATTGTTTTGTTTTATCTTGCTTAGTTTTGTTTTTCCTGCTAATACAGAAATGATAGATATACAAGTAGAGTCTCATGCATGTGTAGAGCTTATAAACAGTTTACGAGAACCAACTATATAACACTTGTTGAAATGAACAACTACTTTGAAGAAAAAGAAACACTACAATACCCAGTGCTGACTCCATAAAGTCATGATGTGAAGTCCAGCAAAACTGTCACTTTTTGTTCAAAGTGATCTTAGCTTGCTTTGCCTTGTTTAAAGTCAACACACATTAAGGTATGGACAGCTGTTTTGAGGAGAATGAGAGACACTATGACAGCCATTCATGGCTTCCCTAATGTCTGGTCTTGAATACCTGAAATGCCCTCCTCATCCTGCTCAGATCAATTCCATACTAGGTTGTTTCATGTGAATTCCCTGTATGTGACAATATGGACAACTATTTGGAAGAAAACAAGAGTCAATATGATAGAGAGTGAACATCTCTGTTTTGAAATTTTTGTCTCTTACATTGCTTTCTTGTGATCCACTTTGTTCTGTTTTGTTGTGTTTAATTCTACCCTTTTGATATAATTGCATGTATATTTGCATGGGTAAGGTGGATGACCATATTGCTGTTTTTGTCAGATTGTGGAGCAGAACTGTTAACAGTCTCACTGTTTGAATGTCTACTTTACATGTTTTAACTTTGTAAATTGAATAACTATTTCCAAGAAGTCAGTATGTAATATGTCAAGCAATAATTTTTTTGTTTTTGTTCTTTTTGGTTTTTTTTGTTGTTGTTCTTTTCCTTTTTTCCTTGGAATACTGTATTATTGCTACCCTTTATTCTGTGTTGTTTTGTTTTGTTTTGTTTTGTTTCTCTTTAAATAAAATTATTTTTTTAAAAAAGAGATTTCATCTCACTCTGGAAAGAATAGCTGCCATCAAGAAATCAACTGATAACAAATGTTGGCAATGCTGTGGGGAAAAAGGAACACTTCTCCACTGTTGGTGGCAGTGTAGATTGGTGCAGCCACTGTGAAAATCAATATGGAGATTCCTCAAAAAACTAGGATTGGAAGTTCTATTCAACCCAGCTATTCCCCTCCAGGGTATTTTCCCAGACAAATTGAAAAGTCTTGTCACAGTGATATATGTGCACCCATGTTTATAGCAGCACAGTTTGTAATAGCTAAATCTTGGAAAATCCAAAATGCCCATCAACTGAAGAGTGGACAAAAAAGATGTATTTTATACAAAGGAATATTACTCAGCTATAAAAGGATGATCTTGAAGCCTTTATAGGCAAATGGAGGCAACTTGAGACTATCTTCATAAGTGAATTTGTAAATATTTGTAAATATCACATTGTCTCTCTAGTGTAAAAAAAACTGAAAGAGTAGTAAGATCTAAAATGTATAATACAAACTGTGAAAGTGAAAGGGAGGGAAAGTGCTCTAAAGGATATAACTGTATGTATGGTAAAGTGTGTAAGATAGATGACCATATTACTAAGTTTTCACTAGATCATTGAACAGAATGGTTTGCACTGTGAATGTTTGAGCATCTGTCCACCTTTGATCCTTTGATTTTGTAACTTGAATAACTGTTTCTAAGAGGATAATATGTAACTCATCAACTAGTAATTTCTTAGTGTTAATATTTTCTTTGAAACTATTTAATACCTCTACCCATTTTTCTGTTTTGTCTTTTTTCTTTCTTTTTTCTTTCAATAAAAAAATAAAAATTAAAAAATAAACTTAAATCAAATGGATCAAAGATATAAATATTAAAATAAGAATACTTAATCTGCTGAAAGATAAAATAGGTAAAATTTTTGAAGATATAAGTATAGGCAAGGATTTTCTGAACAAAACTTCCCAATGGCACAAGAAATAATACTAAGAATCAACAAATGAGATGATATCAAATCAAAAGCTTCTGCACAGAAAAGGAACAATTAAAAGAGTAAAGAGACAACATACAGAATGGGGAAAAACTGCAGGCTATTCCTTGGACATAGGATTAATATCTAAAATATATTTTAAAAATAAAAAATATTTAGATTCTCCAAAATAAAAGATCCAAATCAATAACATGGTCAGCTGAAATGAATAGACACTTCTCTGAATGGCAATAAATATGTCATAAAAAGTTCAGCATCACTGAGCATAGGAGAAATCCAAATTAAAACAATGTGAGATACCATCCTACTCTAGAAAGAATGGCTACTGTCAAAATCAAACAATAAAACAACTGCTGTTGAGGACATATGGAAAAACACTTCTACACTGTTGGTGAAAATGTAAACTAATACAACAACTACAGAAATCAGTCTGGAGATTCCTAAAAAAAACCTGAAAGTATAAATTCTATTTGACCCAGCTATTTTTCTTCTTGGCATCATCTCAAAAGAGTTAAAGACATCCTATAACAGGGATGCATGCATACCCGTGTTCATAGCAGCACCGATTTATAACAGCTAAACCTTGGAAGCAGCCTATATGTCCATCAATAGATGAATGGAAAAAGAAAATGTGGTGTTTCTATACAATGGAGCATTACTCTATCATAAAGAAAGATAAATGAGTCATTTGTAGGTAAATGGATGCAACACCAGACCATAATACTAAGTGAGATAAGTCAAACCCATGAGCTTAAATATTGCATACTTTCTCTTACAAGAGAAACTCTCCCTCTCTCAAAAGGAAAAATTAGATCTCCAAAAAAGTTCAATATCCCTGGCTAAACAGAGAGAGAGAGAGAGAGAGAGAGAGACAGAGAGAGAGACAGAGAGAGGGAGAGAGGGAGGGAGAATAGATAAAGAGGAAGTAGTGAGTTTTTTTCCAAATGGATGGGGGAAAAAAGGATGGAAGGAAGGGGAAAGAGGGGAGTGAAAAAGCATAGGAAAAATTGTGAAAACAGAGCTTTTGTAAGTGGGAAGGGGACCAACAGTTAGAAGGAACAAGAAGGGAGGAGAAGGAAAAGGAATGAAAAACAGAAAAGAAAGAAAAAAGAATTAAGTTGTATTATGTCCATGTACCAACTCCCCATGATAACTATAATCATTATGTACTGCAAATATGTACTAATAAAAAATAAACAAATTTGTTTTAAAAACTCAATAACCATCCTAAATATCAGTGAACATGTAAAATTTATAATAAAAAGTAAATCATACCATGCACATTAGCAGCAAAAGATAACAAATGTAAACAATGTTAAAAGAAAGTTCAGGAGGCAGGTGTGGTAATGCAGATCTGTAATCCAACAGTGGAGACTGAGGCAGGAGGACTGCAAGCTTGAGCCCACACTGGACAATTTAGCAATTTAGCAAGACCTGTCTCAAACTAAAATATAAAATAGAGTTTGGTATGTGTCTCAGTGTGTGAACGTCTGGATTCAATTTCCAGTGTTCCCTCCCCTCCCAAATTAGGATCCATGTAAAAAAAAAAAACAAAGAGCACTCTATTGAGGACATAAAAGAATGTAACTAAATATAGATGTGTCAGCGACTCAGATGAGAAAACTCAATACAATAAAGATGTTAATTTTCAAAATGAATTTATAATATTGGCATTTAGGGAAGGAATATGACATAAGTATTCTAAAATTCACGTGGAAAAGTGAACAGGAAAGAATAGTTATAAAAAAATGTGTCAAAGAGCAGCAAGGGGAGGGGTATTATGCCCTATAGACAGGAGGTTTTAAAGAGGTGCATAAACAAGATAAACGATACTGTATTAAGATATTCGCATCGTTAAGATATAGGTCGTAAGGGTCCAAAATCAAATAGCTGATGCTAGAATGGTTAGATTGGTCTAAATGGGACACAAAATAACCTTAATCAACATCTATCATAACTGAAGCATCATCATCAGCTGGGTTCAAAATTTATGGCAGAACAGTGAGAGCAGAAGTATCGAAGTAGTCCAGGAAGAGTAGGATGACAGAGAAGTTATCTGGGCTCCTTAGCCAGAGTCCCATGGACATCAGCTCTAGGATCATCACCTGGGAAGTAAAGCAGCACAGGCTGGTGGACAGGTGTGCCAAGGAGCCAGATATACCAGAGCCCTCTACTGACAATGCTGAATATCATGCCTGCTGGTAAACACACACACACACACACACACACACACACAGGGCCCATAGCCATTTCCATAGATAAGTTTGGAATTGAAAGATAGTACACTGATAACTAATACAAGATGCAGGTGTTGATCCACACTCTTCAAACATTCAGATGTCAGCCAACCCCCTAGCAGCCAAAGCGAGTTCACCACCAACTGTGTGGAGACAGTTCACTCTGCAGAGGAAAGGGAAGGACAGGGAATACTTGCCGAGCAATAATCCAGAAGATCACAGACATAGTACTAGCAGGATATGCTGATGGACTGAAAGTGAAAGGAAAGGGGGTGAGTTTTAAAGTTTGGATATGAGCAGCTGGTGGGTGTGACATACTAAGATAGGAAAGACTGAGAGATGAACAAGTGTGTTGGGAAAAATTGAAAGTTTTGTCCTGGATTTGTGAAAATCAGCCTCTAAGAGGAGATGTCAGATAAGTACTTAGATATGAGTCTGGGTCTCGAGAGAAGAGTCCTGTCCAGAAACTTCAGTGTGCTAATCAAAGGCTTATAGAAAGTGTTCCATGCCCCAGATCTGCCTGAGGTCACCGGGGACAGAATGCAGCTGCAGCACAGGAACGGTGCCAAGAGAGGACTCTGGGCACTGCAACTGGAAGCAAGATTCTGCCACAGCGCTGCAGAGGAGAGCGTATGATGGCTTGGGAGCCAGGAGGAGCCATGGGCTTGGAGGAAGGAGATGCAACCTGAATAAAACCCCACTGGGAATTTGCATTAGAAGAGAAAGATAGAGGCTGCTGGTGCCCTTGGCAAGAGCTATCAAGGGAACCAACCCCAGGAAGCCCTATGCTAAGCGCTAGAGATAGACAAATAAGATACATTTCCAGCACTTTAGGAAATCACAGTCTGATAAGGAAGGCTGACATGTGGACAAGCCATCACTGTACAGTGATAAATCTTACAACATAAAAACGTTTCCTAAATGTGTCCCGCTGAATACTATTTGAGGGAGATATTAATCTAGTCTCAAAACCCAAGATGGTCTAAGACCAAATAAACTCAGGAAATGCTGCAGAATAAATCCTTATCTCAAAAGATTCCCAGGACAAATTTTAGAGGTTTTGATATTCTCAAGTAAAGAAAACTAATTAACTTTAATTCATGGTTAAGCAAAAAGTGTATCTTAGCAGAAGAAATTTTGTGGCATATTCGTTAATGTCCTCCAAACTTGAGTAGTTTTTCTTGATGGTCCAGTTTGGGAAGTACTAACACAATGCATTGGGCAGTACCACATTTTCTGTGGGGGAAATCAGAAGCGTTTACCTGGTAGGAGGTGTTAAGGTCAACAGCCTGCCTGGACCTGCAACCTACTACTCCCCAGGGCAGGGAGTCCAGGGGCTTTATGAAGATTACTTGAGGAAATCCCAATGATGTCACATCCCAAGATGCCACATGTGGTTCACATGACCATGCTGATGGACAAACGTGAAGTAGCAACCTTCCGAAGCAGTTGGCACTGCTGCAAAGTGGAAGATGCAGGGAAAGCAGTCACACACTCAACTCTCCCCACCCACTGGATCCATGCCTGAAGATTTAGCCAACAGTGCATTAAAACATCAAGAGAAAAAAAATCCACCTGTGCAGAACATATACAGATTATTCTTATTATTCCCTGAACACTACAGTATTGAAACTGTTTATGCAGCATTTACATCATGCTAGGTATTCTAAGTAATCTAGAGATGATTTCTGTGTGTGTATGTGTGTGTGTGCTCATGTAAAAAGTTACGTGCAAATATTATGTCATTTGAGTATTCTTGTATTTTGGTTCCCATGAGGGTTCTGGAGACAGAGCGGGGATAGCAAGGAGGACAAAGTTCTTCCCAAACTGAAGATTTAGGATATTGAAGAAGACCTTGAGAAGAACTCTTTGTGGTAAGCTGGAAGAATCACCCTGTTAGGATCTCTTGCATTACAGGGAAAGGACATGGCTTCTTTCTGAAGTACTTTCATCACCAGGCAATTTGGTGGCAAAATTTATAAAACTTGCAAATCTTGACGCTGAAGGTTATGTGATGTTCTGAAAAACAAATAAAATAAAGGTGGAGAGAAATGTAGGACTGCGAGCACCCTGAGGGTCCATGGGGGGGATCAGACAGCAACAGCGGAGGCCCAGGGGGAAGTGACAGCCAGGCTTCTCACCAACTTGCCAGGCTGCAGTGCCAACTGCAGGGCCCTCGGCAGAGTGGTCACACTTAGGAAGCCGACGTGGTGTCCCTTGGGGCCTGGCTACACTACACAACCAGTAACCCCCAGGAATCATGGAAAAGGACATAAGCTCCACAGTAAAAACAGCTACAAGTGGGAGGGAAGTAAATAACCAGGAAGAGCAGCCTCCAACAGGGAGACCTGAGAGCAACCCTGCTCTCACCAGGAGCGGAAGCTGATTTGCTGCCCTGTCCCTAGATCCTGTGGGCCAGCAGCTGGCGGATGGGCACAACTGCCCCAGGACCCCTGTGTGGTCCTGTACAGAGGACACAGGGGCTGAGTCCTACAGTTCTTAGTAAGTGCTCACACACTGCAGCAGAGTCTACCTGAGAGGTCTGGCATTTCATTTATTTTGCAATTTTCCCAGAGGTAGAAAAATTAGGGAAAATTAAATCACCAGCTGGTTCCTCAGCAGTTTCGGGTCCTCTTTAATTTTTCCCTGACAACAAAGACACTGGAGGTAGCAGAGACCCCATTAATACTTTGTTGCACAAAATGTGCACTGCTGAGCAAAGCCAATTCATTAGGCCATAGCTCCCGGAGTCTCAGGTGCTTCCTGAGATACCCCTCTGAGGCAGGCAGGGAGTACCAAAGAGTGCCACTGCAAGGCTCCACTTAGACCTATCAGTGGGGAGCAAGAGAAGCCCAATGGAGGACAGGGACATGACCATGAGGAGCCCGCCAGGGGCTTGGGAGGTACAGGTCCCAGCATTCAGGTGATGCGGCAAACCGAGGCATGGCTGGAGCAGGTGCCAGAAAATGATGGCTGGATGGTGGCTGCAGGGTCCAGAGAGCAGAGGGCTCTTCAGTGAGAGTCACTCAAGGTCACCTCCCATAGCCAGTAAAACTTAACATGTAGACATCTGAGGGATGAGTCAGCCACAGCGTGGCCTCAAGCAGTATTAAGAAGTAAAGCAAATGGTAGCTTGAGTCCCAGGACAGGGCAGGGGGACTGAGGATGAGAGACCAGAATTCTTCACAGGGAAACTGAGGCAGAATACCAGATCTATGGGCTGAGATAACATGGTGAGCTTTGGAATGTGAGAGTATATTCTGTTCTCAGTGATTGAGCCCTGAGAAAATTGTCAAGGAACTTCTTGTCCAGATGAGAGAAGCTGTACTGCACATGCACAGGCTTTGCTCCTTGTCGCTGTTCCCTGAACAATGCATTTGCAATTTGCAGTGGTTTCTGGGCTTGCACAGTTCCAACTCAGGAAAAGGAGGACACCGGAACCTAGGGACTGAAGCCACCCAATATCAGAAAACCATGAGGGGGCCTATGCCACCCCTCTTCCTTACTCTGTCAACACTTTTGAGATTTTGCTTTGAAGAGTTGGGTAAGCTACTGTTTTATGCAGCCAATGAAAAAATATTCTATTCAGAACTGGATTTGTTTTTTGAGAATAAAACCCCATTCTGACTGATTCAAGAACAGAGAAGAAACTTATTTCAGTAACACAGAAAGAACTTAGAGTAAATAAACAAGGTAAAAACAAGCTGTAGGACTTGACATCAACATTTCCATTTCTCAAGGCCTAATTCCATTTCTACTTAATCCTCTTGATCAGTCAACTTCCTGTGCTTACACATACTGTTAAGAGTTCCATGTCAGCCCCAGTCCTGGCTCTAGATTTCTCCTGGTCTATAAAGCCTCCCATCAATGGCTATACCCTCTGTGCTTCCAAATATCTGAAGCTCAATTGACCACTGGCAAATCTATGAGTCAATGACTGGCAAACGATAAAACAATGGATCATTGTTCAATAGGCCGTTAATCAGAAACCAGATCAGTGATTTACCAACTATTACCATAGAGGATCTACTCACAAAATACTCAGACTATTTCTTCCAGTGAAAATGGACAGAGCCAATGTTGAGGTACAAATAGAATAGAATTGGATAGATGATGACCTTCAGAAATATAGATTGTTGCAATAATTTATAGCACCCATCTGCCTGAGTAACACCCATCTGCCAAGATACCCACGTCCCAATCCCTAGAACATGTGGATGTGTTACTTAAATGGCAAAAGAGATTTTTCAGACATGATTATAGGTCTTGAAATAAAGAGAATATCCTGTTACATGGAGGAACTCATATAATTACAGGATTCTTTTAAGAGGGAGGCAAGTCCAAGCCACAGTAGTAGGAAATGTGCCAGCAGAAACTAGAGTGTGATAATGGAAGCAAAAGGATAAAGGGATGCAAGGAAAAAGTCACAAGCTAAGGAATTCAGGTGACCTCTAGGCCTGTAGGAGTGGAAGTATGTAGGGGCACAGATTCCCTTCAAAAGATGCCATAAAGAAAGAATCCCCACGGAGGCCTGGAGTTCGGACTTCAGATCTCCAGAACATAAAAGAATGCATTTGTGCTGTGGTAAGCCACTAGGTTTGTGGTGAATTGTTACAGCAGCAATAGGAAAAATCCCGCACAACCTGCAACAGGGCCATCAATATCCTAACTATTCTGGAGTCTTGTTCTCCCGGAGGACCAGTGCTGTAGCCCATTACCATTCTGTATACAACCTGAGTCCAAGCTAACTCCAATCCTTTGTGTATACCTTGCATTTACTCAGCCCAAAGTGAAGATCTGATCAAGTTGGTTAGTTACTGTCCACGATGGGGTATTCTTATTGATTAATGAGTTGTGCTAATGTGTATTCCAGTATGTTTCATACCAGTATCTCTTAGTGAGGGGTCTGACTTCCTATTGTTCAACACAAACGCCCTGAGCCAATCAGCTGAGGCCAGCAGAACAAGGGGGCTACCAGTCAACAAAACCCAAGGAACCAGAAACACAAAAAATTAAGAGGTTTGGGCAATTTGTAAGAGTCACTTGAGGTCACCTCCTATAGCCAGTAGCACTTATCATGGAGACATTTACAAACTAAGCTTGATATTTTAAGTGAAAAATGGCCCTTACTGACCTCCTTCCACTAGCTTTGATGCGGCAGTGGTGATGAGATTGAGTTGTCAGAAGCTTTGGAAATAAAGGTTTAAGTTTCCTTCTTGGGGGGGTCCTTTGATTGCAGCCCACTCTCTTCTAATCCCTCAGCTGAAGGCAGCCGTCCTCTGTAGATTAAAGGTGACCATTCCTGTGTCTCCCATGGTGCCCTTACTCTTGTGATTGCCCTGCAGGAGGCTGCAGGCTCACTGCATGCCAGGAGTTTGAAGGAAAAAAAAAAGAATATGTTAAAGGTGATTCTAGTTTGTGGGCATGAAAAGACATGTGGTTGAGCTTCTGGAAATCAGATGGCTTAAGAAATCAAAGAGATATTTGAATTACTGCCTTTGGGACTAGAAGAAACCCAAACAATTAGAGGTGTAAAGGCACAGGATTCACAGTTGGATAGGTGTTGATAGATCTCTAAAACCAGGTCACAGGGTCACAAGAGCCTGCCCTCATTTAAAATTGCTGAAAATGCACACAGCAAGCTCAGTCCGAAGACTCAGTGATTCAGTGTAGATCAGCTATTTTGCCACAGGGTTGTGTTTTATTTATCATTATCATTATTATTTCAGGATAATTTATGTTTTCCTCCTATAATATGCTATCCTTTTAAAAACAACTGGGCATCCCACAAAGACTCTAGTAAACATAAATTGGTGCTTTTCTGTTTGGTTCTTGAAAGATTAAGGATTTCTTTTTCTTTTACTCATTTTTATGTAGTTCCAATGACTCTTAAAATAGCTCAATCAGGGGAGCATCGAGGAAGTCCACAGAATGCTCAGCTGCCTGGCACCATGGCTGCTGGGCCCACCCTTCCACCCGGACCAGCAGGTAAGCACGGCGCAAGGCTGAGCTGCCTGGGACTGCTGCTGCTGGGTCCGCCCTTCCACCAGGAGCATCGCGGAAGCCCGCTGAAGGCCTCAGCTGCCTGGCATCACCGCTGCTGAGCCATCCCTTCCACCGGGGCTAGCGCATAAGCACGCCTTTCCACTGGGAACATCACAGAAGCCCACTACAGACCTGAGCTACTGCTGCTGGGCCCAACCTTCCCCAGGAACATCAGAACCTTGGACTACAGTGGACTACCATGCTGGCTGGATGAGAGACTCAGGAACCCTTCACCAAACAGAAGACCTCATCAAGCTTCAGTCAGTGTGGTGAGTTTGCCCCCTAAAATGGAGGTCTGCAGTGGGTAAATAGGAGCAGAAGTGAAACTACCCCCAACTGTAAGACCTTGGCGAACCTGGCAAGAGAGTGGGTAACCCCCTCCCCCACACAGAGAACATCAGACAGGTTGAAGAGTGGGCCAATAACACCCCCCCCAGCTTAGAGGAATTTAAAAGAACCTATGAGACCCCCAGTGGCACAGTAGGGCCTCAGCTGACACAAACACTATAGCCAGGGAGATCTGGTGACCTGCAACAACCTGAAGATATAACAACAGCAGTAACTAAGAGTTGCCCTACATCAATACTCCTAGGCTAGGTAGCCCAGGAAGAATATAGGGCTCACCCAAAAGGCACAGTAGGAGGAATTCAGGAAACTGGATCTACGCTTCATTGTGGTACCCAGCAATTTGACAAATATCAACCACACAATAGGACCCTAAAACACACACTACAGAAAGTTGTGACTGTTGGGATAGAAATACCAGATATTTACCCAAATGGTGAAAATGACTAAATGGGAAGGCAAAATGCAGTCCCAAACATCTAGTCCATCAGGAGCAAGTACAGGCAATAATGAGATGGAGGACCTTAAAAGTCATACACCAGAAATCTCTGAAAACAGCAAATGAAGTAAAGAAACAAATCCATGAGGCTATAGAGGCACTCAAATTAGAAATAAAGTCTTATGTAAAGACATAAGTAACAACCTTAGTAAATGAGTTGTTCAACATAGCTAGAGAAGAAATAGATAAAAAAAATTACAGGAGCATGGGAAATTGATTGAAACTTTGAATGAACAATGCAGAAAACAAGCAGAATCCATGAAACAAATTCAAAGAGATATACAAGAAACAAAAAATTGTAGTGAAAGCCTGCAAAGCCATTTAAATTAAGCTGAGGATAGAATTTTGGACCTTGAGGACAAGATCGCAGATAGCGATCATGAAAGGGTGGAATTTATAAAAACAACAAAACAGCATGAAATGACAATCCAGCAGCTTCAAGATGATGCCAGGAGAAACAATATTAGATTAATAGGCCCCAGTGAGGAGGCAGGAGACAATGCAAAAGATATAACTAAGCTGTTCACACAAGTAATGGCAGAAAATTTCCCAAACATGGGGAAAAAAATCTGATATACAAATAAGTGAGGCATACAGAATGCCAAACAGTCATAACCAGACATATAATAATTAAGATCTCAGACATATAGCATTAAAAGAGAACACTAAAAGCTGTTAGAAAAAAGACACAACTCACCTATCAAGGAAAGCCTATTAGAATCACAGCAGACTTCTCAGCACAAATCTTCAGGTTAAGAGGAGCCTGGAGTGAAGTATTTCAAGCCCTAAAAGAAAACAACTTTCAACCCATACTGATGTACCCAGAAAAACTGTCTTTCAAATTTAATGGAGAAACAAGATAGTTCCATGACAAAGAACAGCTGAAGAAATTCATGTCCACCAAACCAACCTTAGAAAGAGTGCTGAAGGACATCCTAGATAGAAATAAAAATGACCACAATCTCCAGAACAACAACAGAAAGAAATCACCAGGCTGGACAAGAAATTAAACAAGGGAGAAAAGCAGGAAACTAACAATAGAAACACAATATGGGAAAAAAAGCCAGTACATATCAGTGATACCCATAAATCTAAATAGGCTCAATTCACCTATCAAAAAAAACAGGTTCACGGAATGGATCAAGAAACAGGATCCCACAATATGGTATATACAAGAAACACATCTGACTCAAAAAGAAACTCATAGATTAAAAGTCAAAGGATGGAAAACAGTATTCCATGCAACAAGAACCCAGAAAAAAGCAGGGGTAACTATTCTATTTGCAGACAGTGTGAACTTCAAACCTAAAATGATTAAAAGAGACTAAGAAGGTCACTACATACTCGTAAGTGGAAAAATAAAAGAGGAAGAATTAAAAATTATAAATATATATGCACCAAACACAGAAGCACCCAACTATATAAGACAGATACTAATGGACATGAAAAACCAAACACATAAGAACACAATTATTACAGGGGATTTTAGCAGTCCACTGCCACAAAGAGATAGATCAACTAGACAAAAAGTCAGCAAAGAAATAATAGAATTGAGTCATACCTGTGAGCAATTGGACTTAGTAGATGTTTACAGAGTGTTCCACCCAACCACATCAGAATACACATTCTTCTCAGCTGCACATGGGACATTCTCCAAAATAGACCATATATTATCCCATAAAACATTCTTAAGTAAATGCAAAGGGATTGAAATTATCCCATGCATAATATCTGACCATAGTGCACTGAAATTGGAAATTAATGGCAAAAGAAATTGCAAAACCTGCATAAATATATGGAAATTTAATAACAACCTTTTGAACAACCAGTGGGCTACAGATGAAATTAAGGAAGAAATAAAGCAATACCTACAATTGAATGAAAATGCAGAAACAACCTATTGTAATCTGTGGGATGCTATGAAAGCAGTCTTAAAAGGGAAATATATAGCAATAAATTGTCATATCAAAAAAACAGAATGAGCTCAAATAAACAACCTAATGCTTCATCTCAAGCTTCTAGAAAAAGAAGAGCAAGTTAAACCCAAAGCTCATAGAAGAGAGGAAATTGTAAAGGTTAGAGCAGAAATCAATGCAATTGAAACTAAAAAAACAATACAAATAATTAATGAATCAAAAAGTTGGTTTTTTGAGAGAATAAACATAATTGACAAACCTCTAGCTAACCTTAAAAAGAAAAAGACAGAAAAAAACCCAAATTCATGCAATAAAGACTGAAAAGGGGGAAATTACTAGATCCCATGGAAATTCAAAAGATCATGAACACCTACTTTGAAAATCTCTACTCACATAAAGAGGAAAACACAGAGGTAATGGACAGATTTCTAGAAACATATGAACTACCAAAGCTCAAACAAGAAGATATAGCAATTTTGAATAACCCAATATCAGCTATTTAAATTGAAAACATAATAAAAAAAACTTACCAACAAAGAAAAGCCCAGGTCCTGATGGATTCACGGCTGAATTCTACAAGAAATTTAGAGAAGACCTGATGCTAATACTCCTAAAACTCTTCAACGAAATTGAAAAGAAAGCAACCCTCCTTAAATCATTCCTGGAGGCAAGTATTACTCTCATACCACAACCAGAGAAAGACCCAACCAAAAAGCCAATCTCACTCATGAACATAGATGCAAAGATTCTCAATAAAATACTGGCAAATAGAATGCAGCAAATCATCAAGAGGATTATACATCATGACCAATGGGGTTCATTCCAGGAATGCAGGGATGGTTTAACATATGCAAATAAATAAATGTAATACACCACATCAGCACAGCCAAAAATAAAAACCACGTGGTCATCTCAATACATGCAGAAAAAGCTTTCAATAAAGTCCAACACATGTTCATGATGAAAACTCTTCAGAAACTCAGAATACACAGTGTCTGCCTCAACCTTATAAAGGCCATCTATGACAAACCAACAGCCGATATTATACTAAATGAACAAAAACTGAAAGCTTTCACTTTAAAATCAGGAACAAGACAAGGATGTCCACTGTCACCACTTCTTGTCAATATAATTCTGGAAACACTAGCCAGGGCAATCAGACAAGACAGAGAAATAAAAGGAATAAAGATAGGATAGGAAGAAGTTAAATTATCACTATTTGCAGATGACATGATACTCTACATAGAAGACCCAAAAAACTCCATTAAAAGATTACTAGAGGTAATAAACAAATTCATATCTGGATACAAACTCAACATTCAAAAATCAATAGCATTCCTGTACACAAACAAGAAACTCACTGAGAGAGAAATAATGGAAATATTGTCCTTCACAATAACATCTAAAAAAATGAAATACTTAGGAATCAACCTAACTAAGAATGTAAAAGACCTATATGCTGAAAATTATACTATGCTAAAAAAGGAGATTGAAGAGGATATTAGAAAATGGAAAGATATTCCTTGCTCTTGGCTAGGAAAAACCAACATTGTGAAAATGGCCATACTCCCAAAACTGTTATACAGATTTAATGCAATCCCAATCAAAATACCACTAACATACCTTACAGATCTAGAAAAACACTCCTAAAATTCATTTGGAACCAGAAGAAATCTAGACTAGCAAAGGCAATTCTGGGCAATAAAGGCAAGGCAGGAGGCATCTCAATTCCTGATTTGAAACTGTACTACAAAGCCACAGTGATAAAATCAGCATGGTACTGGCAAAGAAATAGACCTGAGGATCAATGGAATGGATTAGAAGATGCAAATATAAGTATAAAGACACTCTGCCACCTGATATTTGACAAAGGGGCTAAACATGTTTGCTAGAAGAAGGATAGCCTCTTTAATAAATGGTGTTGGAAAAATTGGCTCTCCACATGCAGAAGACTGAAACTACATCCATGCCTATCACCATGCACAAAACTAAAGTGTAAGTGGATCAAAGACCTAAACATTAAAGCAGAAACACTAAATCTACTAGAAGATAAGGTAGGTAGAAGTCTTGGAGACATAGGGATAGGCAGAGAATTCATGAACAAAACGCAAACTGCACAGGAAACACTTCAGAGAATCAACAACTGGGATCTCATATTATTGAAAAGTTTCTGCACTTTAAAAGAAATCACCAACAGAGTGAAAAGGAAACCCACAGAATGGGAAAGAATTTTAGCCAGTAACCCCTCAGACAAAGGACTTATATCAGGAACATATAAAGAATTGAAAAATATCAAACCCCCCAAATTCAAAGACTTCTCCAAAAATGGGCATCAGAGATGAACACACAGTTCTCAGATGAAGATATACAAATGGCAAACAAATACATGAAGAAATGTTCACCATCACTGGTCATTTGAGAAATGCAAATTAAAACAACATTGAGATATCATCTCACACCAGAAAGAATAGCTGCTAACAAGAAATCAACTGATAACAAATGTTGGCGAGGCTGCCGGGAAAAAGGAACACTACTCCACTGTTGGTGGGAGTGCAGACTGGTGCAACCACTATGGAAACCAGAATGGAGAATTCTCAGAAGACTAGGACTGGAAGCTCCATTCAACCCAGCTATTCTCCTGCTGGGTATTTTCCCAGAAAAACTGAAAAGTTCCTATCACAGTGATTTGTGTGCACCCATGTTTATAGCAGCACAATTTGTAATAGCCACATCTTGGAAACAACCGAGATGCCCATCAACTGCAGAGTGGATGAAAAAGATGTGGTATTTTTATACAATGGAATTTTACTCTACTATGAAGAAGGATGATCTTGAGCCCTTCATAGGGAAATGGAGACAACTTGAGACTATCCTCATTAGTGAAATAAATAAGAATCATATTTATAAATATCACATTGTGTCTATAGTGTAAAATTTAATAAGAAATGTAGGAGAAAATGTGTAATTGCTACTGTAAAAAAAAAGAGGAAAAGAAAGTGCACTAAAGGATATAACTGCATGTATGTTTAAGTGTGTAAGATAGATGACCATATTATGTGTTTTTGTTAGGTCATTGAGCAGAACTGTTAACAGTCTCACTGTTTGAATGTCTCCTTTGTATGCTTTAATTTTGTAACTTGGACAACTATTTCCAAAATGACAGTATATAACTTATCAAGCAGTGATTTCTTAGTGGGGTTTTTTTTTTTTGTTCTTTTCTTTTTTCCTTTGGAATTCTGCATTGTTACTACCCTTTTTTCTATTTTGTTTTGTTGGGGTTTTTTTCCCTTTAAATAAATTTTTTTTAAAAATAGCTCAATCAGCCCTCTCACCTTCAGTCTTCATTCAAGTCTCCGAATCCTTACTGTTACATTAAAACTTTTACAGTATTTGAAGTTTAAATTGATTTGAAAGGGTCACATGTATCTTCTAAATTCTTTAATAAATATTGATAACTGAAACACACATACTTTAAAAATGTACTTTTTTAATAATATATATGTTTACCCCCAAAAAGGCAAAATGGACCTGCCATATCTTACCTTTTTGGTAAGAAAAAAATAAATGTTCATCTGGTTTCTAGAATATGGACATGAGCCCCTGTAGAAGGACTCTTCCCATAGGGTCAAGGCCAATTTTTCCGCATTTCTCAACTGAGAATGACAGGCCAAGAAGTCCACGATAAGTGGCCTTTTTCTAGCAAGGTCTGACTTCCTGAGGTCCAAGATCCACTGTGAAGATTGCAGAGGTGTAGGTGGCTCTCAGGCAAGCAATAGAAAGTCCCCAGGAGGGTTGGCAGGAGGAGCCTTTGGTACACCACACTACAGCTGAGACAGGCCGGGCTCCCTGGGGTACCTCTGCCTGCTCCATCTCAAGACAGATCCCTTCCTGCCCCTCGGCTGGTCCGCAGTCTCAGCAACAGTATCTTGGAGAAGAGATGAGAAAAGTTTAGGCTCCCATGAGACTTGAAACTGCAAGCTCTGCAACCAGGACATATTTAAGAAAGTCCAGTGTCACCAGCTCACTGCAGCCTGGCCATCCAGCTGAGGGTCGTCTGTGATGTGTGATGTCAACACTTCGGGACTGGGGATGGTGTTCCAAGAGGATGTACCAGGGGTGTAACCCACTAGGCCTGGACATATCTGTCTATACACACGGCACCTGGAGAAAACTGGGAATCATTCCCAACCCACCTTAACACCTCTGAGAAGCTTTGCTGAGACCCCAAATCATTTATCTGGCTTTAAGGAGCTGTCAGGAAACTGCAAAGGGCTTTGCTGGTAATTAAGGAGTAAATTGCTAAATCACAATTTAATGGCATTCATCTCCCTAGGTGCCCAATGGTGCCTGCCTCCCCAAGTGTATTTGCTTCAAGATTCCAAGCAATAGAGCACCATGGTAGAAAGCCAAGTAATGAAAGTGGGGTCACAGCACAAAGAGTCGTGCTCAGTTTCGCCTTAGATGAGAGGCAACTGGCCTGCCCACAGAGCTCTCATGTAATCTAACACCTGGGGATGGGGGGTTAATGCCAGAGTAAAGAAATTATTGCCATGAGACACTGTTAGCAGAGGTTTAAGAGGTTTCACGCTGGAGGCTGGGAGTTCAGGCCCCTGTTTTATATCTGCGGTTAGAGCTGTACAAGAAATCTAAGTGCTGTATTCAAAATTTTGAAGTTTCTCATGAAAACCGCATAATTATTGGGGATCCCTGCAATGGGCTCCAATCTCTTGCCAGGTGTTATGGGCATGGCAAAAAGAAAGAGCAAGAGACATAATGGCAGTGCAGCAGGGATCTGTGCGACCATTTTCACCAGAAGGAAGCTGACTGGGGCCCCGATCAGATCCAGCCAGACCCCCCTATGCTGAGATTCTAGGCCTTTCCAGCACCTATGAGGAGCCCTCAGTAGAGATTTCTGAGGTCTATGAAACTGCTTTGCCCCTGCCTTCTACCTATTGTGCAGCCATCCCTGCCACTCCCTTTGTCCTTAGCATTGCCCAACCTAGAACCAGTCCCATAGATTAGAAACATCATGTGTGGTGAGGCCTGAGATCGGTGTCTGTATTGCATAGATAAAGAAACCAAGATTCAGAAAGTCTTGAACCTTGCTAGATGCCATATGACAATTGAATAGAAGAGTGGAGATCTGAATCGGGAGCTAGCACACACCAAGACCCACATTCTGATTACTGAGAAATATGCTGTGTTTGTTTTACACAATTTTATTGGAACTTTGAAATAAAATAGATACTCATGCAGACTGGGACTGAAGCACTGTGCTGAGACCAAACTTTCCCTTGATGGGAGACCTACTGCCCCCCTCGTGTACACATACACACACATGCACATATACACACAAGTGTGTGTGCACACCACACCCAGCAGCAGCAATATATCCCTGGGGGCAGAAACTTCCATGTGTACAGTGCTTTATCTGATGGCTACATTCTGAAGAAAATAGCTGAATCTGATGTCACTGTGGGCCAACATCCATTGCTAAGAGTTTGTTTTAACTCACTTAAATATCTCTATGAGGAAGGCTTTTCCTAGTCATCTGATTTATACATAGGGAAACTGAGGCATAGAAAGTTAAATAATACACACCCAGACAGTCTGACTGCAGAGTCTCAAGAAGAATTCTATCTGGATCCTAGGCTGTCACACTACCTAGGGTCCCAGGGCAATTTTGGGTTTAGCTGGCCTTCATTCCAGGCACTTACCTTCTAGATTCCAGCCAGCTACCAAAATCTCCATCTCTGACTTTCTCCATTCAACTTCTGGCTCCCAGTTGCCAGTGAATCTCTCCTGCCTTGGTTCCTGAGTGTTATTCTCACCCTAGACCACAACTCTCCCCTGCACCCCAGTCTGTGCCCACCTACTGGTCTGTCTTATTGCTCACAATGCAGCCCACTTGATGCTATATCCACTGATATGCTGCCCTGGGACAAGGCCAGCCCCAGGGACAAGCATTGTACCAGGAAATCATGTCATCCAATAAATCAGGGGCAGCCTCATTAGGGTAGAAAATTTGTTCTCAGTTCTGGGGATATCACCTGTACACAGATTGCTTCCAGGAAAGGAAAATAACAAGAGAGGCAGGAAGAACATTACTATGTGGATAAAAAGATGATGTATGAATATGAGTGCAGAGAGCCAAGAATTTAGATTAAGGACACTGCCAGCTATGACAGAGAAGATAACAGAAGCTGTTACAGACCTCTAGGGCACAGTGAAAAAGCAAGCCTTCCCATGTTTATGCGGATAACAGAGCTGCTAAAGGGGCCATAAAGCTGATCAGATGGGATTGTAATGGCCCCAAAATGGACTAGAACGAGAATTGTGGGATGGTGAGGAGAAGGGCGCCCCAGAGCCACAAAGCTCCGAAGCACTTTTCCAGGAGACTTTGTTGAGAAATCAGAGAAATCAGGGACTGTTTGGAGCAGCCGTGAGAGTGCTGAATGCAGTGAGGGATGAAGGGAAGGGGCTAGGCTAAAAGCAGCATTTTCAAACAAGTCTCATTTCAATTTAGTCTTCCCATCTGTGGTGATTTTAAAAATATAGTTTCCAAATTGCCTGTAGCATCTGGGGAACAGGGTCTGTGGGCAGACACCTGCGCGCCACTGAACATTTGCAGTGGCGTTCTGGATGGGGGTCCTCGTGGTTTGGAGATTGATCAGTGAAGGAGACAGACTTGTAGAATCCCAAAATAGCAGAGCAGGAAGATGAGTTAGCTAAACTGTCAGTGGCATCATCGAGGTCACAGAGCAAGTAAGTGACTCTTATTTCCTAAGTCCCTCTTCAGGGCCCCTGAGAGCGTCTGCTCCACCGCTTGACTGTTTTTCGGTGCTGTGTGGTTGCCACAGCACACACAAGGGAAAAATAAAGATGAACAAGTTCACATTCAAATTCTCTTCAGAAAATAAAATTCCTAGTAATTATTTTCCCTCTTTAGCTTAGAAGAAGCAAGAATTATGACTGTCCTAGCACAATTATCTATGGCATGGCTAGAAACCAAGCAGCAGCTCAGGATAATATGAGGCAACTATTAAGGCTTGTGTCGAGAGGTCCCCAGAAAGCCTGCTGTGGTCACCAGTGGGTGACTCTAGAGTATGTGATTGATTCATGGTGCAATGCTAGGATTAAGGGTGCTAGGCTTAAGAGTGGGTGATTGCTAAATCAATACACTCATTGGTTTGGCACTGCCCTCATTGTGATAGACTAGATAGACTATAAAAGGGGCAGAAAAATGCTGCTAAGGTCCCTTACCTGCTTTTGCTGCCTTCCACCTGCAATGAACTGTCTCTTCTCTGCTGTGCCGGTGTGCCGTGTGCCACTCTGCCTTGGAGTCAGCCAAGTATGGACCGAAACCCCTACAAACCATAAGCCAAATAAACCTTTCCCCCTTTAACTTTGAGTGTCAAGTATTTTGTCACAGCAATGAGAGAAAAGTAACTAAGACAGGAACCACCCAGGCTGACTGTCCATCCCAGCTCTGTTCCGTCACTCAGGCTGTCATCACTTACCATGGTTCTCCAGCCCTCAGAAGTCAGCCAATGCTGTACCTGTCCCCAGCTGACCATTTCAGTCTCCTTATCCCTCTGTGCCCATGAATCCTGCCTTTGTCTCCCTGGCTCTCAGATTTCTGTATCTGCTGCTCAGTTTTGACATCTCCTCTGGCATCTTCAGATTAGTCACTTAAGCTGCACCTTTGGGCCCAGTGCTCTAGATTATTCTAATATCTCTTAGGGTCCAGCTGAGAAATTCCCAGTCTAGATGTGCCCCAGAAGGCCCGTACACCAGTCTGGCCCCCAGATGTTTTCAAAAAACAAGTCAGATATTTATTTTCTTGAACCCCAAATTTCCACCTAGAATAAGAGATGAGCTTATGATGATGCTCCCTGTCCCATCTCTTGGGAATTTGGAACTGTGGACAAACAAGAATAACCATAGTATTGGATGCAGTTGGCAAAAGAAAGGAGAGAGTAGATGATTCCAGATCTGAAAGGCACTAAACCCACTCTACTGTTCTGCCTGTCATTGCTTAGGACTGGTGTGTGTGTGTGTGTGTGTGTGTGTGTGTGTGTGTGTATGCACACGTGTGTGCATGCATGTTTTGCATGTGACAGATGAATGAGATTGGATGGTGTAGAGTGGGGCACAGATGGAGATTATACTAATCCCAATGCACCTGTACTGAGTTCTCAGCCTAAGGTTTGCAGAGGAAACAGAATGGCCAGTGCTTGTCAGGGCATTTGGTTGTGACAGAAGTCTAGCCCCAATTAGCCTGAAGAGTCCTGAGGGACCATATGTGACTGGCATTCAGGAAAAGAGTTAAGGCAACCAGTGTGACTGGAATCCCAAGACGCAGCAGAAGGCATATTACACATGGCCTGTAGCCTCCATGATAGCTGTACTCTATGATGTGAGGATGGGAAACCAGGCCTACAGACATGTCTGAAAATGCCTATCTGGATCCCCAGCTTCAAGGGAAAACATGAGGTATGGTGGTAGAAGCATGGAACTTTCCCTAAGAGTTCATATATAAATGAGGCTTTGAAGGATGATGAGAAGTTCATTGGGTGGAGGAAAAGGAAGCATCCCAGATAGAAGACTATATCCACAGGAAAGAGCACAACACCTGGCCCTCACCTGGCTGGCTATGACAAAACATGAGACTCAGAGCAACTGGGGCCATAAGGGGAAGGACCTTGTAGAAAGCCCTGATCCAGCGCCCGGATTCATCGGCCATACCACACACTTTAAGGGCCACCTTAGCCCCTAATGAGCTGAAGTCACGTTGCTACCTACTGAAGTGTAAGCAAGTGGAGTTATAAGAGGCACATGGCCCATCTCCCTCCTCCGTCTCCTCCCCTACACACACACACACACACACACACACACACACCACGCCTCCACTCTCCAAAGCGAACACAGCACGAGAAGGGCCCATGTGCTAGGAGCTTTCAGACAGCTTTTCCCTAGCCAGGCAAACTCTCCATTTAGTCCGAAGAAAGAGGTGCTATTAAGTTAATTTTGGAACTGTCATTGCCAAGACCCTAAGGACACCAGAGTGAAAGGCGGAAGAGGAGCTGGGGGGGGGGGGCTCAGACCTGAAAACAAAAAGGCGCAGTTTGTGAGCTCCCCAGCCAGGACAGCCTGACAGACACTAGCTTGCAGCCGCCTTGTGTAGCACAGGGGACCGTGAGGAAGAGACTCGGTAATTAAAATAAGAAATGAGAGCCCCTTGATCATTATTGTACCCAGGGCCTTAAAATTGATGGAGAGGTGGCCTGTCTCTGCCATGGGGTGGACCCGAAAGTAATTACCAGGATACTTTGCAGATTATTGAATAAGTCCCTGTAACTGGCACATTGATTTATATAAGACCTGGAGATTTTGAGAGATTTGAGAGAATATTAAGGATCAATCAATATTTTAATTTATTTCAGGATCTTGGAGACTTTAGCTCTGCAGAAAAACCGCTGGGAGGAAACTGTGACCTTTGAAATACGGCTGGCTGGCAGGTCCCTCGGTGAGAAGCCTGTTTGGCAGCAGCTGCAGGGGAGGATTTCTGAGCTCTAGAATGTTCGCTTTCTTCAAGGCAGCAATCATGGAGTTTGAGTCAGGGGCACTCAGGTGAGCATGCCCTGGGGCCCTGGCAACAAGGCTCTTGGCTCAGATCCTGACCTCCCTTCTCACGAAAGTCCCCTGGGTCTGCAGACAAGAGCCAGACACTTTGCACCCCTTCCTGTGCTTACTGCTGGGATCTGGGGACATTCTTTGGGGCTCTCCATCCCTGTGCTCTCCCTGGGCATTTGTCAGGCATCTCTTAGAGCTCTGAGCACTAGGCCTCAGACTATCAACAGGCTTGTGTCTCCAGTGAGACTCTAAGCTGCCTCAGAGCAGGGACAGCGTCTGGTCCATTTCCAAGCCCCACTACTTGGCATCATGCTAGCCCAGAATAAGTAAGTGTGGGTCTTAGTCTATTTTCTATCTCTTGAACAAAATACCTGAGGCTGTGTGATTTCTCAGAACACAGGTTTACTTAGGCTTACAATTCCAGAGGCTGAGAAGTCCAAGCACATGGTGCCAGCATTTGCTTGGCTTCTAGAAAGAGCCTCGAGCTGCTTGGACTCCTGGCTGAATATAGAGGGGCAAGCAGGTAGGAGTGACTGATCTCCCCAGACAGCGAACACCTCACCCTGTCCCTCCAGAAAGACATTAATCCATTCAGGCAGGCTCCACCCCTGTGACCCAAACACATCCCACAAGCCCCACCTCCCGACACTAAAGAATTAAGGTTCCAACACATGAACTTTTGAGGGGACACACTGAAATCACAACAACATGAAAACAATTTACTGAAATAAATGGTCAAACGAACCAAGGCAAGAAAAGTAAGTATTCATTCTTAGAAATGTTCTTAAAGGTCACAAAATACATCTGTCAAATTTCAACAGGCAAATGAGGGAACATTCAAAGACAGTGACCCAAGTTCAGAAAGGAGAAGTCAGGGTGTAAGGAAGTGAGCAAGGCCTGTGGCACCCAATGGCCGGTAATGGGGAGGAAATGAAGCTGTTACCATCTCCAGCCTGAGGCCACCAGGGGAGGACTGGTAGCAGGACCTGGGAGGGGGACATCTGATCACAGTGGCAGCCTTTTGTGAGGAGAGAGCCAGTCCCCCAAGGCTTCAGGAAACAGTGGGAAAAGAATACCTCAATTTGTTCCCTACCCTTCCTCATGTCTCTCCCTGTGTTCCCCATTGACCTAAGCCAAACAGAAGTCCTAGAGAAAGGAAGGACTTGATTCTGAATGGAGTCAGGTACAAAGTGAGCAAAACATACCCAATCAAGCATTGCTAGGAAACTCGTAGTCCAAAGCATTCTGGCTTCTCCAAATCTATGAGAAAGACAAACCTGGGCCCAGGTGATGGTCTCAACTCAGTGGCTCTCACAGGGACAGTTTTACATCTGGCAATGTCTCCAGATACTTTTGGCTTTCACGGTTGATGCCGGGATAATGCTATTATAATCTCGGAAGTAGAGGCCAGGGACGTGTTAGACACTAAAATGCACAAAACCGTATACACAGCAAATAACTGTCCAACTCTAGGTATCAGTAGTTTCCCATGGCTGGGAAACGGGGCCCTGGGAAAGGTTTCAAAGGAGCCCGGGTTCAGGTAAATGCGGCTGCCCTGGTTACAGCTGGGCAACGTGGCTCTCACTGTGCTGTGAACTATGACATCTTGTTGCCTGACCCAGAGCCATCACCCAGTAAGTGACCAGTAGCCTGACTTCCTGTGTCCCTTTGGAAGACACTGTGTCCCTACTCTCCATGTTTCTAGCAGCAAAGTCCCCAAGGTGGCCAGGGTGAGAGAGGAGTAGCCTGGAGAGCAGTTTTCTCATTCATGAAAGCCAGTGTGCCCTCTGGTCTTCGGCTTCCCCAACTCCTCGATCCCTGCAACCGTCTCGTTCCTCTCCTCTTTCATTTTACCTTTGCACCACACAAACATGCAGTAAAAGTGAAGCCTCACCACCTCATCATCTGTCTCTTTCACTTTTATTATGTTTGTAACAGAAAGAAGCGTCAAAAGGAAGTTGAATCCAAACTACAAAAAGTATGTCAAGACCCTCCCGAGTGAGGCTGCTCCTCAGGGAAGGGGCTGACCCTGGGCGCTGCAGGAGAGCAGTGTGCACCGGGCCAGACCTCCTGCGGTCCTCAGGAAAGCAGTGATGTGCCTGCCATCAATAGAAGAGGAAACTGAGGCTTGCCAAGGGCAAACCAGTAATTCAAGTTTGTATTCCCAACAAGTCTCAAAGTGAGGTCTTAAACCATCCACCGAGCCTGCCAACTGCAAGACATAGACCGATGCTGCTTCTTATTTCATCCTGACATGAAATTAATTTACTCCCCCTGTGGTTTGGATACCATAATGAAAACTGCTAGCGTTTAAATAATCGTGGTCCTATTTTTCCCCCGTTACATCTTAGGGAGTTTGTCATCTGACCTCTGGGGCCAAACCTGGGGAGAGAATCATTTCCAAACGTATATTCATGCCACAAATATCCATTAAGACACAGCATGCCAGGTGCTAGATGAGTGGTGGCCTGATGGTGCCTGCTGAGCAGGACAGAAGTACTTGAAAAGGGACTTTTATTGCTCAATCATAGAGGACCCTAATATTGGTGGAACATATGTTCCCAGATGCTAATTTCCAGAACCCCAAAAGGCCGATGCGTTCAGAGCTGCCAATACACAGATGTGATGACTCAGGAGTCAAGGAAGCTGCTCAAAAATCCCGGTTTCTTGGCTCTGCTAAGACAATGAATGAACCATGACATTTCACAAAAGAACAAAAGCTGTGACTCCACTGATTTGAGAACCTAGAGTAGTAAAGTTCATGGACACAGAAAATAAAAATGTGGTAGCCAGAGGAGGAAGGAAGAAAAGAATGAGGAGTTACTGTTGATAGGTACAGGTTTCATTTGGCAAAAATGAAAAAACCTCTGGAAATGAATGGCGGATTGTAGCATGATGCATATGTATTTAATACCACTGAACTCTATACCTAAAATGGTTCAAATGGCACATTTATATTGTGTATAACTTACCACAATACAAAAGTTAAAAAAAAAGTAACTTGTCAACTCACCATTAAAATTCTTAAATTGATACACAAAACATTTGGATTCTAAAATCTATTCTCTTAATCGTCCTTCAACTAGACACCGTGTCAGTCAGTGTTCTCCAGAGAGCCAGAATAGATAGGACGTATATCTGTATAAAGAAAGATAATTTAAAGGAGTTGAGTCAACAATTCTAGAGCTCACAAGTCAGTAATCTGCAGGGCAGCCAGCTAGACTGAGGACCCAAGGAAGAGCTGGTGTTGCAGTCCAAGGCTTGTACTATTAGAATTCCTGTGCTGGCCAAGGTTGGTAGTCTTGGTTCTAAAATCCTCAGTTGGTTGAGTGAGGTCCACACAGACTATGGAAGGCAGTCTTCTTTACCCAAAGCCCACCGATATAAATCTTAATCTTATCCAAGAGACTCTCACAGAAACATCCAGAATATGTTTGACCAAATATCTGGGCACCATAGTCCAGCCAAGCTGACATATAAAATGAACCAGCACAGATGGTCAACCCCACCCTGCCACATCTAAAGAGAAAGTGGCACTGTTATGAATAAGGAGCTGAAGATGAAATCAAGCCTAGCGACTCAGATAAACTCTGGAGTTAAGTCCAAAGAGAAGTCCAAAGCAAACAAGCTGACATGATAAAACAGAAGGAAAGACTTAGAGTAGGTTGACACAGGCCAAGGTGACAGGGACAGGGTGGGCTCAGCGTAATTTACCAATGCAGATGCTAGATGCTGAGCCTCTAGACTCCCACCAGGTGAGTGACAGTATTACCAAAGGCATGTGATGACCACTTAAGGTAGACCACAAAAATGAAAAAAACCACACACCCAGTAATGTAGGATGTCATCTTCCCTCTGGAGGGAGAAAAACAAAATGCACGAGAAATGTTACACAGGTACCTGAAATTTCTAGAGCTCCAGCCTGGCTCAGGCCTGCAGAAGGGGCTTGAATGGCATAGACATGCAAAGGCCAGAGTGGAATGAACCTCTGGGATTATGTTACTAAGCACTGGGGGCCACCACGTGACTCCCTAAGCTAGCATTGGTGTCCAGGAGACAAATTCAGGTGAAGAGGCCAGGTCAAAAAGGATATTCCTCTCACAAAGGTACATTATGATTGTCAACAGATAGGCAATAAGGCCAGAGGTGGGATGCTGGGAGGAACTTTTGAATAAATCCAAGGTAGAGAAAGGGCAGAGGAGGATACAGAGACCACATGAGGGATGGCATTAGCCTGGGAGAATATAGAGGAAGGTGCAAGTTGGTGAGACGTGGGCTCAGGAGTTACATCTTCCAGCACAGAAGGTCCACAGAGGCCCTCTTCGTACATAGGATCTGGAGTCTTGCCCTAGGCCAAAGGAAGGTCTTTATAAAGAGTGGCTTCCCCCGAGTCCCTAGCCATCTGCACCTGCAGGCCTCATTTCTAGGGAGCAGGGCTCATTTCTAGGGACCACTGTGCTTAGAGAAGCACAGTGTTCTCACATAGATGAAACAGACCTGGTGCATAGCCAGTCTAAAAGTCCCTGCTCCCCACCAGTAAAGCAAGGGTGATCCTAGCTCTTAGCAACCCTCATAGGCATTTTTGTAAAACCAAGTGAGGAAACAAGAGTGAAAGTCCAGGGACATCTATTATGCAGTTCATTTGGGCTTGAAAATAGCTAAGTATCAGGTCCATCCCTGCCACTAGAGGAAGAAGGGAAACAGAGTGACTTCAGAAATATGGCAGCCCTGGAAAGGAAAGGGAATGGTGGCTTGCTATATTCTAATTAAAAATCAAAACCAAACAAACCATTCTTGGGGGAAAAAAATCTATTTCTATGGAGCCAGTGCCAGTAAAAGCACAGAATGACAGCCAGGGATTTATGGATAATCCAGCCCTGGCTTCTGGGACTATATGAAGTGTGGTAAATTGAGCTAGAGATCCCAGGCCACAGAACGTGGGTGGATGATGGGAGTGAGCAGATGAGGTCAGATTTTGCACATTTAAGCCATGTGCTAACTAAATGTTCTCAGTCCATCTGACACCTTCCATTTCCATTAAGGTCCTCATGTCCTTCCCACCCCTGCTGGCCCCTCCCAGTTTGCCCAGTCTATGAACATCCCTGTCAGGATGTTGTTAAACAACAGTGATAATGGATACTAGGAATTAAACAACTACAATGTTGGTTACCATTACTTTCTATGGGCTTGACACCATCTCCCTACTTGCCATCTGTTATCTCATTGAATTTTAACACGTGCACACTTTATATATAAAAAACTTGAAGTCCTAAGAACTAAATAACATTTCCAAAGTTGTCCCCCAAACAAGCATATTAGACCATAGCTCCCCTGATAATTTAAGGACCAGCAAGAGTTAGGCATAACAAATTCTAAATCCACTGAGAATTTTCATGAAAAAAAATATGTAAATGAATTTAGGAGCAATCCACTGGATACTCGGCCAGTGGCTGTAAATAGCATTCCCCACAGTTTAATTTCCCTGTAATGGTTCTCGGTGTTGAGTTGAGTGAACAATTGTAATAATAGGCAGGTTAATCTGCCCCATAATTCACACTTGGTAGACTGTTGAGCAGGAGGCATTAAGGGCTTTGCCAAAGCAGAGCAGATCCTCCTGAAAGGCATCTCAGCTTTAATTGTTTCTGAGAAAAGGCAATAGTTTCATCTCTGACTCTGGGCATCTTGCAGAGAAAACAGGGTACAGAGCTCCCACAGGGAATGAATAGGTGGGCCAGGGCTGTCATTTCATTTTAATGGCTTGCAGAAAAGTTTGGAGGAGTGGTGAGGATTAAAGCCATCAGTCACCTGCAGGCCTCCACAAGTTCTGGGATCAAGCTTGGGCTCGAAGCCTGTCTCCCTTGTGTACCCATAGGTAAATTATTAGAATTAGAAGTTTCCTGAGCTCCCTCACTCTGAGCTTTATGGTGAAATAATTTAATAAGGACAATAAAAACATGATCCAGTTAAACATTTATTTTTTTTCTATGTGCTGGAGCAAAAAACATACTGGCTAAATTTAGGAACTAGCTGTAGGTCCTCGAAATATTTGAGAATCAAGCTCAGTTTTTCCTCCTCGCTTCTTAATAATAATAAGGAGACAACCATTAGGTACAATGGGAAGACCATGCACTTTACAGTTGGGATCCCATCTCCTCAACCAACCCCTGAGATCTTGGCCGGACATTCACGCTCTCTAAGCCTTCATTTCCTCATTTGTAAAACTGAACATTCATGTTAAAACATTCATGTTTTGACTATTTTGAATCACTCTAAAAACCTGTGAAGTGTAAATTTGCTGAGATATAAATGTAAATTGTGTGTAAGGGAGTTCTAAACAAGTAAATCATCTACCGCTTAGCACCTGCATCTCTACACAACTCTGTTGTTCTCTACTTGAACCTAAAATAAAGTTTAAATTTCATTTTATTAAGGAATATAACACATATACAGAAAAATGCACACAATAAAATGAATAGAAAATAAAACAATGCAGAGGGCATTAATTAGTCATAAAAGAACACCTGTGAAATCAACATCCCGGTGAATTTAGGTCAGGGAACAGCAAACTTTTTCTATAAAAATCAGGATAGTAAATATTTTACTCAGCTGATTAGGTCTCTTAGTCATGTACTGTCTTAGCTCATTAGGGTTACATAACAAAACGTCACAAACTGGGTGGCTTATAAGCAATAGAAATTAATTTCTGACAGTTCTGGAGCTAGGGAAGTCTATGATCGAGGTGCTGACTGAGCTGGTAATGGGAGGGCCCATTTCCTGGTTTATGGATAGTGTGCAATTAGCCTCTTTCTGTCCCTATAATGAAGTATCTGACATGATTAATTTATAAAAGGAGAGGTTTATTTTGGCTCACAGTTTTAGAGGTTCCAATTTATGACTGATTCACCCAATCATTTCTTGTGATGAGACATCACATCACAGCAGGAGAGAGTACCAGAGCAAAAGCACTTACATCACAAGCCAGGGAACAAAGACAGAGAAAGAGCAAGTCAGAATTTCATAAGTGTGCTTCCAACAACTACAGACCTTCTACGAAGCTCCACCTCTCAAAAGTCCTAATGCCTCCCAATAGTGCCAACCTAGAGACCAACCAAATATTTAACATACAGGTCTTAGGGGACAATCTCATTCCAAACTAAATCATACTTGTTCACAAGGTGGAAGGGTCTAACTAGCTCTCTGGGGCCTCTTTCATAAAAACTCTTCCTTCATGATGTAATTACCTCCTAAAAGTCCCAGGTCCCAGTATCATCACAATAATGATTAAGTTTTGATGTATTAATTTGGGGGAACACAGGCATTCAGATCATACCATCTGCTATTGAATTGTGAGAGCAGCAATACATAATGGCAAACAAATATGCTTGCTTTTTTCTAATGAAAGTTTATTTACAAATCTAGGTACCAGTATGGGGAACATAGAGCACTTGCGTAACATAATCTAGGTTTTCAGTTTGAGTCCCAACATCTCAAAAAGGAGTAAAATAGAATAATAAAAAGAATCAGGTTATAATTTGCTGACCCTTTAGATTATCAACTTGCAGAGCCACTGAATGCTTTCTCCTCAAAAAGGCCAATCACTTCCATATGTTTCATTCTACTTTTATTACCTAAGCATTCATCTCTAAACACTAACATTTAGCCTAGATTCTTCACTTAATATAAATGAAACCTTACACTGTTTCCTCAGAGTCTGGCTTTTCACAAAACATTGCCAGCAAATCGCTCTAGATCATTACACTTTAATATTGATGCACATTTATATTTTCCCACTTTAAGACCATTGTGAATAATGCAGCTGTAAATATTCTCTTAGTATACATGCAAATGAGTTTCTGTTTTGTATAAATCTAGAAAAGGGAATTTGGGATCTTAAAGTAGGTATACATCAGCTAGTGACAAGTCTTCTCCTTAGAAATGTGAACTTGTGCTCCTACCAGCAGTGTTCAAGAAGAATTCCAGTTGTTGCACAATGGCAAACAAAAACACCAAAATGACACCCAGGATTTGGAGTCAGACTTTTTTACATTGACAGACACTGATCATTCCCAAAATATCAGGCCCCAAAGGCTCAGGGATAAAGGTTTTTATGGGATTGTAAGCAAGAAGCAGAGTACGTGGCTGTCATTCATTGGTTTTTACAATATTCATCACAGTGACCAGCTATACATCACAGTGACCAGCCACTTCTAGGAGACAGTAGTAACAGGAACTGTAACAGGAACTATTACCTGGGCAACTAACAAACTGGCTGGGGTAAGGGGTGGATTCTTTGCTACAATTGCACATACACTCCAGAATTTGTTATTGCCAGACTTTTAAAGTTATCTATTCTGATGAGTGTAGCCATAGCTAATGGCTTCAATTCACATTCCCTGCTTAGTAATCAGGTCCAACACACTTTTGTGTATTTATTGGTCATTTGGGTACCTTCATTTTTGAAATGTCTTTTCAAATCTCTTGAATATTTTTTATCTAGATGTTTGACCTTTCCTTATTGATTTTAGAAGTTCTGTTTATATTCTGCATATGAGTTCTTTGTCGACTATAAGGTAGCAAATTTCTTTCTCTCACTTTTAGCTGAATATTTACCAAGTCATTGGAAGAACAGAAACGTTCCTGATTTAAGTGTAGTAAATTTCATCAATATTTTCCTTTATAGTTTCTACTTTTTAAATTCCAAGCAATTGTTCTGTATCTTACAGATATGATGATATTCAGCTTTCTCAGGTTTTGTTTCTCTAGATTGTTGCTCATCTCACCGAAACCCAGGTATTACACATATCAACAATATCTATGGTATATGCTACAATTATTTTCTCTCCATTTGTCATTTGCCTTTGAATTTCTTATGGTATTTTTACCATTAAAATATTTTAAATACATTTTTGTAGTCAAACTTATCAATCTTTTATTGCATCTGAATTTTGAGTAATAATTTGGAAAGCTTTCCTATGCTCACATTATAGAAGAATCCACCCATATTTTGTATAGTTTATTGTCAAATAAATATATATCTGGTGCATTTCAAGGTAATTCTTATGTATAGTATAAGGAAAGGACATGTTTATGCTTTTACAAACAGCCATCTGATTTTTCCATGCCACATATTAAAAAGTAATTCTTTGTCACAGAATTTATCCCACATTTATTATATTCTATACATGATTTCCATATGTAGGTGGCTCTGTTTCATGATTTTCTGTTCCATCTCAATGCTCTGTCTATTCAACTGCCAGCACTACATCATTTTACCTATAGAGGATCTCTAGAATGTTTTAATGCCTGGTATCTTAGTTACTTTTCTTATTGCTATATGCAACACCCAAAGGGTGTTGTATAAAGGGACAAAGGTTTAGTTAGCTCACAGTTTGAAGAAGTTTCAGTCCAAAATCAGCTGGCCAAAGCAAGCTGTCACATAGAAGAAGGGCAACGACTCATGGCAGTGGAAGAAAACAAGCACAAGCAAGGGAATCGAGCACGGACAAGCCTTTTTCTGTCTTTTATACCTGCCCAAGAGTAGGTATACCCTCACACTCTTTATCCCAGATTTAAACCATCAACCAATCACAAGCTCCAGATTCAGCCACCTCCAAAACGCCTGCCTCCCATGACTGCATGAAGCTTTGGGAGGACATCCAGACACAAGCCATAACATTCTACCACTGCGCCGCCAACAAAGACTCATGATAACATGCCACCACTTCCCCCCAACAAAGACTCCTGTACATTCCTTTATGCATAAGGCATTTAGTCCTTCTCTAAGAGTTTCCAAAGTCCTAAAATTTTCAGCATTTCTTAAAAGTTAAAGCCCTAGGTTCCCTCTAAGATCTAAGGCAAACTTTTAACTGTGACCCCCTATACAAATGAAAAGAAAGTTAAACACAAGATAAACATTTCCATCCCAAAAGTTACAAACAGGGAGATACAAAAGAATGGTAACAAAGCAAGTCCAAAATCCATCAAGCCAAACACTAAGTTCTGTAATTCCATATACAGCATCTGAGGCAATCTGTGCCAAGATGTGAACTCAAAATAGGTTGGGTGGCGCTACCCTTATGGTGCTTCTGGTCGTTGTAGCTCCCAGCGTTTCTCTCTTGAGCCCACTTTGCTCTCTCCTTGCAGTTTCACTTAGATGATCCACATTTCTGGCTTCTCCAAACTTCTGGAGTCTCTACTGTACCTTTGGCTTCACAATCACAACTGCACACACTACCATACCAGACATTATCTGGCCTCCCAAACTTTCTTAAATCTGGTTGGAAGCCTTCATAACCCCACAATTATTCCATTCTATATGCATCTAAAACCATCACCTTGGATGATGCCAAGGTCTGCTACCTGCTAGAGGAATAGCCAGGCTTCCCTCTCTCTTGGCAATAGAGGTTGAGTGGCGGAATCACTGAGCACTCTGAATCCAATTCCAAAGAACAAATTCTCTAGGCCTACACCATTCTTGAACAAGGTGTTCTAAAGGTTTCTTCTAAAAGCAAAGCCTTTCACTTTTGAAATTTTGAGGCTGCAAAAGTTGGATCCCAGCTGTTTCTTGTGACGCCCTCAGGCTATCTTTTCTATTTTCCTGTTCCTTCTCAGCAATTAAGATCTCCTGTTCTCTATCTGACCAAACTCACTATGCTTTTATACCATTTTTCTGGGCTCTTTGCTCTTGATTCTCAAGGTAGATCTGGCTTAAACCCCCAACAATAGCCATGTCACCACTCAACATTCAACTGCCTTAAAATCTCTTCTGTCAGATTAATTATTCTTCCACCCTTAATCTTTGTCTTAGGCAAAGTTCTGGACATGAGCAAAATGCAGACAACTTTCTGCCAAGCCATAACACACATCTTCTGGAGTTTAACAGCCAGTGTAGTCCTTCTTCCCCACAGATCCCAAGAGTGTTCTTCACTGGCAGGATTTCTATCAGCCTTCTTGTATTCTGACCTCTAACCAAAATCTCCCATTTAGTACAGTCTGAGGTGTTCCAGCTCTACTTTTCCAACTGGCATCTCAGAATCTTTCCAAAGCCCTCCCACAGGCCATTCCTAAATGCTCCTAAATCATACGGTCAGGTATAGTCAACAACCCCACTCTCAGTATCAAATTCTGTCTTAGTTATTGTCATTGCTGAGACAAAATACCCAATGCCCAAAAGTTAAGAGAGGAAAGGTTTATTTATCTCACAGTTTGTAGGGGTTTCAGTCCATAATTGGGGTGCTCTAAGGTGGGGTGGCACATGGCAGAGGGCAACCATTCATGTCAGCAGAAGACTGCAAAAGCAATGAGACAGAATTACAGAAAGAAAGAGAAAAGAGAGAGAAGGAGAAAGAGAGAGAGAGAGGAGTACAAGCCTCTTTCTGTTCCTCATGCAATATGCAGGCAACCCACGCTAAGGAAGGTGTAGCACTCACACCCTTAATCTCAGTATTGGACTATGAATCAGTCACAAGCTCTAGATTCAGGCACCTCTGAAAAAACTATGATCACATGAGGCTTTTGGGAGACATATAGACACAAGCCATAACACCTGGTAAGGATAGGTTCACTAATTTATCTAGCTCCAGAAAAAATAAATTTTTGGTATTTTATGGCAGTGACAATAAATTTATAAATTAAATTTAGAAAGATTGACATCTTAGTGATACTGATACATTGTAAACAAGAATAAACGGCACCTATTTTGGAGAATGTCTAGCTAGATGTGGACTTTGCCATCATCATTACTTTCCTGACCCCAGACTCTCTTGTCACAGTATTCAATCTTTAGTCATCAAAGTTTAATGTTAATTAGTATTTTATTTATTCCCTGCATGATAAATACAAGGAATTCTGAATATTTTAACTAAACGTTGTCACCCTTTTTACTTGTACATATTTTTCAAATACAGCCAGACCATTTTTGTTGCTAGTGCGCCTGATCTCCGAGTAAACTTAACCTATGTCCCTGTGGTTATCTTCCCCTTTTCCCTTCAAACCACTCTGCACCTTCAGTATTTTATCTGGGATTCTTTTCTTTTAGTTCATTTTAAGGGTCTGCTGATAATGGATTGTTTAGTTTTTTCTGAAAAAGTCTTCATGATGTCTTCATTTTTGAGGGGTATTTTTACTAGCAGATTTTAAATTGGTCATTATTTTATTTTCACATTTTAAGTATAAATCTCATCTCTTTCCAGCTTCTATTGTTTCTTTGGAGGAACCAACAGTCTAGATACTGTGTCTTTCAAAGTAATCCCTGAGCATTTTTAAAGTTTCTCTGTCTCTTTAAGACTTTCAGCTATTTATTGTGATATAGTATTTTCATTCATGAATTTCTTTTTGATCAGTCAGATTTTTAGGGATTCTTGTAGCTTGAAGTCTTCCATAGGTTTTGAAAAGTGTTCAATTACTGTGTCTCTTGGTTCTGTCTTACTCTTATTCTCCTTCCTCCAGGATTACAGTGAGCTTTAGATGGTCTCACTGTACAGTTTTCCTTACCCTCTATTATGTGTTTTCCTTCTTTTATTCTCTCGTTCTCATTCTTTGTATTTTCCTCTAAGTTATATTTTACTTCAATTGTGTCTATTCAGTTATTAAGCCCAATCACTGAGATATTTAGTGTATTTTTACCTCCAAGAATTCCCATTTGGTTTCTTTTTATTAGTATTTGATGTTTACCAACATTCTCAGTCTTTTAAAATACCCTGTTGATTGCAATAACCATAGTTACTTTAAGGTCTTAACTGGTAACTTCAATACCTGGATCCCCTAGTCCTAGTGTATTCCTATTATTGTGCAACTACATTTCTGCTGGCAAAGAGAAAAGAATAAAGTATTTTGTACTTATTTTGCTCATAGATGCCTTTTATTGGTTTAACAAAATATCTATAGAGCTTGGACAGGTAAGAACGTGAGCCAAGCATAAGATCAAGGGGATGGATTGGGACAGTGGCTAACTGGTAAAGGCATGGCACACACAAACGCTTTCCAGTTCAAAAACTTTAAATACCTTCAAGTCTAACAAAACACATTGGTGAATTGAATTTGCTTTCCCAAGGCCACAAACCTATAGCCTGTCTGCTAGAGATAGATATATCCCTGCCTTTTGCCCTGATCTCAATTTTCAGAAAACCAAATTTCAGGTAGCTTCATCCATTTACTCAAAGTAGGTGATAGAACTTGAAGCATTACTATGAAGTCCTGAGAGTAACAAAGCTAATGCTGATTCCTCTAAAGACTTTCATATATTAATTAAACATGACAGTACTAGAAAGAAATCTCTTATGCTCTGCCTAATAGATGAGGCAACTGGAACACAGAGAGAATAAGAATTTGACCAAGATCACTCAGCCATTAAGTACCAGAGCTGGGATTCACATGCCAGCCATCTGTCTCCAGAGCCATAGTGCAATCTTGACCCCAGTGCTATATAGGGGGAAGAAGACCCAGAGTTCTGAAAGTTGAAATTCTTCACTGACTTCTTTCACTGACCATGAAATCCATCAAGGAGCATAAAGAAATATGCTATTTTTAATGAGTACTTTGAGATGCTCTATTGCATACACAATGCTGTGCTGTCATTCTCTCTGTTATAAATGATTACCAGTTTGAATTCAATTACTAAATATATAACTGTTATCTTCATAAACTATATTTTGACGTTTAATATGCCAAACATGATCATTTTATGAGCAAACCAAGTTATCTATAATACATTTTTATGTTCCACAGCTATCAAGATGTCTTCAAATTTATAGAGTGCTAAAAAAGTAACTGTATCATAAATTTCAATTTTCCCTAAAATTGCCTTTTTTAAATGAAACAGGAAAAATTATATCCCTGTCAGTATCTTCCCTCTAGTTGATTCGGAATTCCCGAAATGTTGAAATTGATCAAAAGTACAGGAGGGTCCTTGTGCAGCTGTGGAGAGTCACCCGTGGAAAAAATGTATCTGCAATCCTGCTCCCCCAGGGAGTTTGTGGAACTGCCAATTCATGCATGGGATTGGGGAGCCAGACCCACTAACAAATTTCCAGTAGTTTAAAAAATGCCCCTCACATCCCCTGGAGCTCAGTATTGCCACATAAATTAACAATTTAAGTTTAAATGCCTTTTATTTTACAAATATAAAAGACCCAACAAGATGATGGATATCTTAATTACCTTGATCATAGTCATCATTTCACAATGTATATGTACAACACATTATATGTCTTACATATCAATTCTTATTGGTCAAACACATCTTAATAAAGCTGGGGAGAAAACTAAATGAAGATATTTGGAAGAAGATGAAAATGTATGCTCAAATTTACAAAAATTTGTTATCTAAAACCTGAGTAGTGAACAGAAAGAAGTAAATTACAAATATACTATCAGTATTGAAACTATAATAAGATGCCTGTCACACGGCACAAAGTTTAAGAAATGTTATCTTGAAACTGAAATAAAAACCATTTGAGCCCAAAATTGGCAGAGAGAGTGAAAACCAAAGATATGTATTCTAAAAGGAAACAATTCTTTAAATCTTACCAACTACCTGCCTTTTATTTTGTTCTTTACTTATATTTTAGGTTTCTCACATAAAAGAAGCCATGTGATATTGAAACTAGTTTATCTGATTTATTTCACTTAATAGCATGGTTTCAAGATGCATCCATTTACCTATGAATGCCTCAAGTGTAGCCTTGCTTATGGCACAGATGTACTTCACTGTATAAATACTATATTTGCTTCATCCATTCACCTGTTGATGAGCATATACACCATTTCCAAGATTCAGCTGTTATAAATTGTGCTGCTCTAAACATGGGTATGCATGTATCACTACGCTATGATGATTTTAACTCTTCTAGGAGGACACCTAGAAGAAGAGTAGCTGGATCAAATGGAATTTCTATTTTAGTTTTTCAGGAATCTCTAAAAAAATAGATCATAGGAAGCAGGAAGTCTTTTTCAAATAAGAATGAGAATAAGAGATGGAGGGAGGTGGGAGGGAGGAGAGAAAATGAGAATAGAAAAAGAGAATTGGAAAAAATTGAAACAGATTTTGCACATGGAAAGGGGACTAAGAGTTGGAAGGAGCAGAGGGGGAAGGGAGGGATAGAAGGCAAAAAAAGGAATTAAGATCTACTACATACATGTACCAAGTCGCCACAATACATGTAATCATTATGCACTGCAAACATATACTAATAATAAATAAATTTTTAAAATCTTACCAATACTCACCTCTCTGCAGCCAAGTGGGAGTGATAGAAAAGGGAGTGATAGAAAAAAAACCAGAAAGCAGAGGGGAAATGAATCCTGTCTCACACAGAACTCCCTTTCCCCACTGCAGCTAACCTCCTGAGGGTAGTCTGTGAGGCAAACAAGAGAAGATCAACTTCAGAATTAGTAGCAAAAGGCCCAGCTGGGGAGGAGAAAAAATAATGGGACTTTATCAAACTCAAAGCCAGGAACCTCTGGGATTTTATGTAAACACAGCCATGTCATCCCAATCAATACCACAACCACAGGACAGAATCCGGTCACAAATCAACACGATTACCCAGAGCGATGAATACATGTAAATCTTTCTCAGTAACTAAAGCACTAAAATTACAAAACAGAAGTTGAGATTTACCATTGTTGACATTCTCTTACAGGTAATGGGATATTGCTTCATCTATGAAGTTGATAATATGAGATGAAGTATGATTAACTGTGTTAAGTGTATGTGCAGAGTTATCTAGGAACAGGACCAAAAACAGACTGTACACCTTCTAAATGACCAAAAATGTAGAAGAACAAATAGACAACAATACCAAATGATAGGAAGCCAGGAAATAGCAAGAATTTTTTTTTAAAGTAGAAGCTAAGAATTAGATAACAGAGTAAATTAAACATATCTATTACAACAATAAATGTTGATGTGAAAAGTTAACCTAGTGCATAAAAAGAATTCTCAGCTTGTTTCAAGGAAATTAAATCCAGCTCTTAAAACTCTGTATTCAAGCAACATATCTTTTACCAGATATCTTTTATTTGCTTTCCTAGATCTGCTCTCTGTTATTTCCCACTTAAAGGAAAAATCAGTACCAGAGTTTCACCCTCTGGATCCCAGGTGAGTTTGGTCACAGAAAACCCCCATTTGAGATCTGAAAGACGGAGGGGCAGCCCTTTCCCTGCTTCTCTAATGCAGTGTCATCACAGCTGGCTGGTTCTGCCACTGTAGGCCACTGCTCCCATCAGGCCACCCTCTGTTCAGGCTATAGTAAGTGACTGGACCCAAGGATGCTACATTGTCACCAGTGATCTCTCCTGCTCACTTCTTGACAAAAGGGTCCCCCTATTAAATTCTCATTGTTACCCCCATTCAGCATCTGTTTTCTACCAGGACCCTGACTTACATACTTCCAAACAAAATTACACAGGAAGCCAAAAATAAAAGAAAGGGGGAAGAATACTAGCCAAGTTTGTACAAAGGGAAGACAGGGTTTGTCTTTTTCAGAAAATGCTGAATTCAAAGCAAAAGTATTAAATGGGATTTAAAAAGAGCACATTATGCTGATGAAGGGTAAGATCTACATTAACATTAAATTGTCTTAAAGCTATATGTGGCAAATTATATAGAATTAGAATATATGAAGCCCAAAACTTGCTGAAAATGCAAAAAGAAGCCAAAATCCCATAGCGATGGAGCATTTTTCTTAGTCTTTAGAGATCAAGTTAAACATTAGTGGGAAAACTGGCAAAGTCTGTACTTAGATAATAGAGTTAGACTAATCATGATTCCTTAGTCTTTCCAAATATCCTGCAGTGAGCTGATTAACACTAAGAGAAGCTAAGTGAAGGATATATGGGGACTATCCTGTACTACTTCTGTTGCCTGTCCTGTAAATCTAAATGTATTCCTGAGTAGAAAGCTTATGAAAATATCAAGTTAATAAAGACAGGGATACATAAAATCTGATGACACACCTAACAGTACTGACCCAAGAATAGAAACTACTATTCCTTCTCCTAAGGTCATTAAATGCAATATTTTCTGTTTAGTAGACATGAAAAAAAAACTTTAAAACATTAAAATTAAAATTAAAACCATCAAGCCAAATCCTTATGCTGCTATGGTTGGAGTAGTGCTCACCACGGTTCACATGTTAAGTCTTAGTCTTCAGGGTGATGCTACCAAGAGGTTCTGGGGACTTCCAGGAGGTGAGTGTCATGGGATGTCTCTATGTCATTAGGAGTAACTCACCAAAGAAAAATGTGGGACCCTGGTCTCATCCATTGCTTATTTTTTACTTCTTGGCTAAGAGTGTAAGTACTTTTCTCTGCTAGGTACTCTTTCTATGATGTGCTACCCTTGTTAGAGGTCCAAAAAGAGAAAAAAAAAATAATAAAAAGATAGAGCTACCTGAACTTATGCAGGGACCTCTAGAACTATGAGTCAAACCTTTTCTCTTATAAGTGAATTGCCTCAGATACTTTGTTATAAAGACAGAAAACTGACTAATATATATCCACAAGGCAAAATTAAGAAACAAACCAAAGCCTCTGACTATTTTTAAATTTTAAAACTTTTATATATATATAGAGAGAGAGAAATATATTTTTACTATTTTTTATACTAGGGAGACAATACGGTCTATATAAATCTGAATTTGATTTATTTCACTTATAAGCATGGTCTCAAGTTGCCTCCATTTACCTATAAAACCCTCAAGATCATCCTTTTTATAGCTGAGTAACACTCCGTTGTATAAAAATACATCTTTTTCACCCACTCTGTGGTTGATGAGCATTTGGGTTGTTTCCAAGATTTAGCTATTACAAATTGTGCTGCTATAAACCTGGGTGCACATATATCACTGTGGCATGACATTTCCAATTTCTCTGTGAACATACCCAGAAAAGGAACAGCTGGATTGAATGGGACTTCCAAACCTAGTTTTTTGAGGAATCGCCATACTGATTTCCACAGTGGTTGCACCAGTCTACATTCCCAGTGGAGAAGGGTTCCTTTTTCCCCGTAGCCTCGCCAACATTTACTATCAGTTGATTTCTTGATGGCAACCATTCTTTCTAGAGTGAGATAGAATCTCAATGGTGTTTTAATTTGCATTTCTTAAATAACTAGTGATGTTGAACATGTCTTTGTATGTTTATTTGCCATTTGTATTTCTTCATCTGAGAAGTGTGTGTTCATCTCGTATACCCATTTTTTAATTTGGTCTTTGAATTTGAGGGACCTGATGTTTTTCAGTTCTTTATACATTCTAGATAAAATTTCTTTGTCTGAGGGACAGCTAGCTAAAATTCTTTCCCATTCTGTGAGTTTTCTCTTCACTCTGTTGGTGATTTCTTTTGAAGTACAAAAACTTTTTGATAAAATGAGATCCTAGTTGAAGTCTTTGAAGTACTTCCTGTGCAGTTTGCATTTTGTTTATGAATTCTTTGCCTACTTCTATGTCTTCAAGATTTCTACCTACCTTGTCTTCTACTAGATTTAGTGTTTCTATTTTGATATTTAGATCTTTGATTCATTATGCCCCTGAGCTACATTCCCAGTTAAATTCTTTAATTGAGGAATTGTTTAAAACTTTAGTTTAGTGTATGATGATAAACATGGATCTAGTTTCAGTCTTCAGCATGTGGAAAGCCAATTTCTCCAGGATCATTTATTAAAGAGCCTGTCTTTCTTCCAATGAACATAAAATAAAAGGCTGAAAGAGTAATAAGATCCAAAATATTCAATAGATACTATAATAATGAAAGGGAAAGAACATGATTAAAAAGAAAAGAACAACTGGAATAGGGAAAAAGAGAAAAGGAAGAAAAGATTAAATGTATGTTGGTAAACACACATAAAGGTATGTATGAATTTGTATGCAAGATAGATAACTATACTATCAACCTCTGTTAGTTCATCAAAAAGAATAGTTTGTGCTGTCATTGTTTGATTTTTTTTGCCTAGATCTTCTAACCTAAACAACTACTTCTATGATAACAATATTCAATATATTAGTGTTAATATCCTACTTTTTAAAAATTCTGTATCATTTCTATCCTCTTTTTCTATTTTTCTTTTTAAAATAAAAAAGAAATGTCTTTTATTTTAAAAGGATACATACATGTATGTATATGGATGGACATATCATATGATATGATATGATATGATATGATATATGATATATGATACAAATATGTCTATCTATATATGTACATATATATCTACACTTTTAAAATAAAAAAGATAGACATATTTCTTTTTTATTTTAAAAGAATAGGTAGATAGATAGATAGTACCAGGAATCAAATTTAGGACCGTGAGCTTGCCAGGTAGATGCTGTGCTGCTGAGCTACATCTCTGGCTCATCCCTAATGTTTTAAACAATTCCTCAATTAAAGAATTTAACTGGGGATGTAGCTCAGGGGCATAAGCACCTACCTGACAAGCGCAAGGTCGTGAGTTTGATCCACAGTACAAAAAAAAAAATTTAAAAGCACAATTGCAAAAAGTAGCAGTTAATGCTGGTTGCATTTTTTAGTGGCCACTTCCTTTCTTTCTTCTCTTCCTTCCTTCCTCCCTTTCTTCCTTTATTCCCTTCTTCCTATTCTAAAATTTACCTTTTTTTTCCATATATTCCCTTTTCACCCTGCAATCATCTGCTTCAGGTGAGGTGATCACTGCTCCCACTTCCAGTGCTTAGGAACACGTTTGGCCTAAATCAAACAATAATTAATGCATTTTACTGCCAGCAAATTCATTTAGGGATAGACCCATGAAGAAGACATCCTGGCAAACAAACTTTGAAAGAGAGTCTGGTGAGTGATTTCAGACAAACATTTTCTTCAGCACTAAAAAAAAAGTCCCTTTTCTATTTCTAGAATTTGTTATGAGCATGTGAGAGCTGAACTAAATCCTACTGCCATGAAGGAGAAATAGCCTAAGGATAAGCCCTAAATACTGAGGATGTACCAACCTGACTGTCACAATACTAAACTAACCAAAGCCAGGCATGGTAGCAGATGCCTGTAATCCTAGCACTCGGGAGGCTGAGGCAGGAAGATTGCCATGAGTTTAAGAACAGCCTGGACTACAAAGTGAGCTGAAGGCCAGCCTGAATTGCATAGTGAGACTTTGTCTCAAAAAGACAAAAAAAGAAGAAAAAAACCCTAAACTAACCAAACCAGGTTTTCCATTCTTCTATCTGATGACAATGATGAATATGACTCCTTGATACTATCATTGAACTGCTCAATAAACCAGCCCTGAACTCCTCCTACCTCATACTACTTGTATGAGAAATAATAATTCCTCAAAGCAGTCGAGTCAGTCCTTTGTTATAAGTTACAAAAAGAAACCTAAAGGGTGTATAAAATTCAGGAAAATAATGAAAATAGAACACAACATATTAAAACTTGTAGGGTGCAGCTAAAACATTATTGAAAGGAAAAGTGACTTCCTTTTACCTTTAATTTCCAACATGCATGCTGTCTCAGCTAGATTATGTGTTCAAATCAAGAAGCCTAGGAAAGGCTGGGGATTTAGCTCAGCAGCATAAACACCTGCCTGGCAAGTGTAAGGTCATGAGTTCGATCCCTGGTACCAAAAAAACAACAAAGAAGCTGGGGAAAATAGTATCATGTAAAACAAAAAAATTAATAAATTGAATGGCTTTTGTATTGTTAACTTTTCTCTGCGCCTGTATCTCTAACTCACGTTTGCAACCTTTTCAGCATCTCTTGAGCTCAGCTCCAGGTTTTCTCTCACCTGTCCTGCTACTCTCAGGCAGGGAAGGTAAGTGGCAAGTCTCCTGGTTTCTAAGATGTTTTGGTGAGCGCTTACTAGGTCCTGCCACATTCTGTCCATCAAGCCAGTTCATCCAGCCCTACTTAATGATGATCTAACTATAGCTTTAAGGCTCCTGACATAAAGGAAACGAAGATATCAGCCAAAATACTCAACAAAAAGAGTAACAAAGGGGACACTTCAGAATCCAGGAAGAGGAGGAAAAAAAAAGAATCCAGGAAGAGGAATCTACCCCAGACCTGAGCAAACACGTATCCTGGCCTCTCCAATAAAAATGCTCGTTCATTCCTAAGTGAGGAACTGGTGAACATTTTCTTCAAAACACTTTCTAGGTCGTTTGACACCAAATATATATATTTATGCTGAGGTCAGGGTAGAATACATCGTATGTATAATTCTCATTCTAGAGCATAACTTTGAAACTTCTCCTGGAATATTTTTGTTGATCTCTTTCGACCTTACATTAAAATGCCATCCAGTGAAAGACATATGTTTGGATTGTAAGGCTCCAGTCTGACTATAACAAAATTCTGATCCCTAAGTGGACAAAAACAAGCAAGCAGTTTTCCTGAATCACTATCACCATCATCATCATCGTCATCATAGCAGATAACCTGCACATAACATCTGCCGCATAGAAGAAACTATGCCAAACATGTTAAATGTAATTTTTAAATTTCTAAAACAGCAAAGTAGCAAATGGAATTCAAATTTGGCTCTGTCTGATTCCAAGTCCACATATTTAACCACAAAACTAAACTAACCAAACCAGCTTTTCCTTCTTTCTGATTATGCTGAGTGTTAGTTACACTTTCACAGTGGTTTCTGTATTTCATCCTCAACAACTCAGAGAAGCAAAAATTATCCCCCCATTTTACAGTTAAAGCTCTGGGATGTGAATAATGTTCTCAGACCATGCACTGATTAAGTAATAGAACCAGAGTCTGGGCTTCCTTCCTTCTGCTCGGAAACGCAGGCTCTTCCTATTCTGTCTCTTGTCACACTAACCATTGCCTTCCTGTAAGGACAATGAGAAAGACAAAGAATTGCCTCTGGATTTAGCAGGGAACTTTTCCCTCCCTTCCTCTTTTGCCCATTCCTAGAAAACAAAGTGGTCTGTGCCCTTCTCTATTCATTACCACTTTCTTTATCTTCAGATACATTTTTGTCTTGATTATCTTTTTCCTCTCTGTTTTCTTATCAAGACTTTACACATAACCTATAATTATGCCACTCACGCGACAGCCACTTTGGAAGTTTTCCATGCATTACAACATAATTTAGGGAATTATCAGCAGGCCCCAAAGAAAGCATAAATTTCAGCTAAAGCAATTGTTTGGATAGGAGACTTTGCAGAAGTCAGAATTTTCCAAAAGCTCTTCCACGCTTTGTGAAAGCATACTAGAGAAAAATGGTAAAGTCTTTTTCCTACTAAACATTGGGTTCAAGTCTCCTTACTCCATCATTTGGGATCAGGACACTTTTTGTTATTGTCAGAATGGATCTTCCAAGTAGAAGTAGTATGAGCCAGCTCAAAGTGATAAAGAAATGAGCCCTGCATTTTTCCCTGTAATAGATGTATAAATTGAGTGTCTGTTACATACTGCAATTTACATGCTGTATATTTCTGTAACAAGACAGATATACAATTTGCATATTGCTATTTTCTGTTACAGAGAGATATACAACATATAAATTGTTATTTATATAAAAATAATTTAAAAGTTAAAATCTGAGCAAGATAATAAATATCTCTAAAATACATATATTCAGTATCTCTTATAAATACTTTTTGATATTGCCTTCCGTACATTTTCTGTGTTCCCTTCAATTCCCCTGAATGTCCTTAGATACCCCTTATCTAAGGATCAGCAACAACTTTTGACAGTTTTGCTCTTAGTAGGGTCTGCTGCTGTCTCTCTCTGCTGACTTAAGGCAGTTCTCCAAAGTGATCTGAGACTCTACTCGTATATAAAAGATTAGTAGACGTCAGATGCTTTTTAGCATAAGCACAAAAAAAGAGGTGGCCATGGGAAGTGACGGATATGCAAATTTGTTTACCTGGAGTAATCATATCATTATATTTACATAGAGCAGAACACAATTTTTTGCACCTTCAATGTACAATAAAAATAAATTTTTAGCAATATATTCCACATAGAATTTAAAGTGATAATATTTATAAATTCAAAGATTAAATATCAAGATGAGGAAAACATGGGTAGAGAAACCGTACAAAAAAGAAGTAAATGGAAATTTTACAATTAAAAACTCTAATAATTTAAATAAGGATATACATAGATATGTTTAGCAAAACATTACATATAATAATAAGAGAATTAGTAAATGAGAAATAAATATACTAAATAAGATTAAAAAATGAAAGATCTAGAAAATAGCATAACATATATGATATGACAGCAACCTACTATGTATATAACTGGTGTTTTTAAAGTAGGGAGATAGATGGAATAGCATAGAAGTTTTTGAAGTGGTGACTACTGAGAATTTTTTTAAACTGATAAAGTGCTTTTAAAACCAAAATAAATAAAAGTGCTTTTAAAACCAAAATAAATAAATGTATAAATAAATAAATAAAAACAAAATAAATATGTAGACATGCCATATGGAAAAAAGAACATTAAAAACAAAAAAATCTTTAACATTGAGAAAAGGACATATTACTTTCAAACGAACAACCCAAAAAGTGAATACTAACTGATTAGCAGAACAATGAAAATATGAAGTCAAGGAAATCACCATATCCTGAAGGTGTGAATTGATAATCATTTCCAACATAGAATTCTATACCCAGTGAAACTATCCTTGTGAAATAAAGATAAATTATTTTCAAATAAATAGAAATTGAGATAACTACCAGCAGACGTCACACTAAAAGAAATACTCATGAGCATTAAAAAAGTAGGTCAGGGTTTTCTAAGGTTACAGAGGGAACTACAGACAGGCAGCATCTGTTTAGCTTGCCTGTGCAGTACTTAATAAAGTGTTTAATACCTTTTTAGGTACACAGCAAATGATTTAAAAGCCAGTATTATGAGCCAAATGCTTAAGATTTCTGCTTAATGCCTACCCCTGTGGAGATTCTAGTAAACACATTGCTACTGCTTAAATCATACACAACACACTACTACACACATGCTCACTCACAAAAATCTGACGTGTGACAGTCCTTAAAGGCATAGTGAGTTTTGAATTCATAACACTATACTCAAATCCAAGTTCCTCCAGTTACGAACTGTGTAAACTTGGAATGATGGCCTCCGAGGCTTCTAATTCTTCATCAGTTAATTGAGGGATAATAATACCTTTCTGCTGGTTTTTCTGAATATGAAATAAAATCACATATGATAAGTACACAACACAGTGTCAGACCCTAAGCAAACATACAGTAAATGATAGCAAATAATAATCCTAATTAATTTTATGTGTAAGAAATTTTATTTGATTTAGACATACACATAATAACCCTAATTAATTTTTTATGTAAGAAATTTTAAAATAATGCCAAAACAACAGTCTAAAAACTCCACTATAAATTGGAATATAAAAATCGGCTCTGAGGACATTATAGTGGTAGAGAATTTAGAATGGTCCTCATAATTCCTGTCACCTGTATTCACACTTTTGTGCATTTTCTTGCCCTTGAGTATAGGAAGGACCTGTGCTTTGCTTCTTTTTTGGAGGTTTATTTGGCAGGGGGCCTTGGTTTTGGCGCTGGAGATTGAACACATGCTAGTCAAGCACTCCCACTGAGCTGTATCTCGCACTCGTGACTTACTTCTAACCAACAGAATCCAGCAGAGATGATGAGATGCACACATGATTATAGCTACATGATCACACAGCACCCATCTTGCTAGAGTACCTCACTCCATTGATAGCTCTGAAGGAAAAACTGCCATGAACTCAGCAGCCAAGGAAACGAACCCTACCAACATGAGGGAGTTTGAAAGAGCATCCTTCCCCCCATAAAAGCTCATGAAAGGCCAGTCCTTGCTGACTCCTTGATGGTGACCTTATAGGACCCTAAGGACTAAAGGTAGATAAACTGCCTGGACCTTTGACCCACAAAAACTATAATAAATATGTGTGTAAATGTTTGAGAGAGAAAGAGAGAGATAGAGAGACGGAGTCAGGGACAGAGACAGAGACAGACATAGAGAGCAATTCCACACCCATTAGCAGTTACTACCCTATTCCTCTCTCTTCTACCACTTGGAAACCACCAGTCTATTTCTGTTTCAACCATTTGTCATTCTGGACATTTCACACAGATGGGATCATATTATATGTGACCCTTTATTGGCTGGCTTATTTCTCTCAGCATAATGTTTTCAAGGCCCATTCGTATAGCAGTATATATCAATAATTCATTCTTTTTATGGCTGAGTAATGTTAAATTTTATATATGTACTACATTCTGTCTATTCATTTATCACTGATGGACATTTATATTTCTTTTTTTTACTACTATGAATAATGCTTCTATAGACATTCATGTACAAGTATTTGTGTGGGTACGTTTTCATTTCTTTGTAGCATGTACTTAGGAGTGAGATTTCTGTGCCATATAACTTTGTGTTTAACTTCTTGAAGAACTGACAGACTTTTTTCCAAAGTACACCATTGTGCATTCTCACCAAATATTTATTCTCACTGTTTTCCCCATATCCTTGCCAACACCTGCTGTTATGATTATTTTTGCTACTTTCACTCCAACAAATATGAAGCATCTCAATTACTGTCATCCCAAAAAGTAAGAAATATATCATCCCAGTTCTGGTTTGCATTTCCATGGTGGTTAATGATGCTAAGCATGTGTGTGTGTGTATATATATATATATAATCTGCTCTGAAGAATTGTGGAATTGTGTACTCATACACTTTGCCCATTATTATTCTAACATTGCATTTAAAAGGTTTTAATATAGTCTAGATACAAGTCCCTTATAAGGCATATGATTTGCAAATACTTTTCCTCTTTCTGTGAATTGCTTTTGGGCTTTCTTAATGGCGTTATTTGGAATATAGAAGTTTTCGGTTTTGGTAAAGTCTAATTTCTTTTTTAACTTTTGATTTTGCTTGTGCATTTAGTGGCATAGCTAAAACCCCTTTGCTTAACCTAAGTTCCTATAGATTACCTATTTTCTCCTAACAGCTTAGGAATTTTAGCTGTGAAGTTTGTGATAATTTTCTATAAGACATGAAATAACTAGGACAGTTAAATGTATTAGATATTTATTATGCTTATTATGCTTCAGAAACTATTTAAATGTTCCTCATTAATTATTCTCACAAAAGCATTACAAAGGTCACTATTATTATCCCTTTATACAGGTAGTCAACATGGGGCTTAGAGAAGTCAAGTTACTCACCCTTGGCCAGGTTACTATTTAAACAGAGTAGAGGCAGGATTTGAACTTAGCTAGTTTAACTCAGAATCCAGACTTTTAGACAATGAAGCTTTTTCTTCAAACCACTCAATCAATGATGTAGGTAGATGATGAAGAACCAGCTGTCCTATTCCCCCTGAGCTGGCTACTGCTAGGAAAGCTGAGGTACACTGCCACCCCGCACACCTGGACAAAGACACTGCCATCTGAGCAGTTGTCCATGGCACCAATATGAAAGTGGGGCTAAGCTTTTCAAGGAATATAACAAGATTCAAAAAAATAAATCTATTTGTTACAAGAGTTTATTTTCAACAAGTGACCCAGAGAAAACTAGATAGCCATATGCAAAAGAATGAGTTTAAACTCTGGTCTCACATCATATGCTAAAAAATAAATAAATAAAAAGCACGCAAACCATAAGCAACAACAGAAAAAAATATACAGTACATTGGACCACATCGAAATTACAAAGCCCTGTGCACCCAGTGCCTATGGACAGAGTGAAAAGGTATCCCAAGGAACAGGGGGAAATATTTATAAATCATACAGCTAATTTTTTTAGAGTTTAATAGCTATACTATATAAATAGAACTGCTACTCAACAAGAGCAAAACGACTTGATTTAAAAATGAGAAAGGACTTAACAGGCATTTCTCCAAAGAAGTTATATAAATGTCCAGTAAGCACATGAAAAGATGCTCAGTCTTACTAATCATTAGAGAAACACATATCAAAACAAGAATAAGATACCACCCTATTCCATTAGAATGGCTGCTATAAAAAAAGGAAGAGAAAATAAGAAGTGCTGGCAAGAATGTAAAGAGATTAGACCCCCTGTCAGTTGTTCATGGAGATGTAAAATGGTGCAGCCACTGTGAAAAACATTAAAGTGATTCTTCAAAATACTAAAAATAGAATTACTGTGCATTACAAAAAGCCCGCTTCTGAGTAGGTACCCAAAAAGAACTGAAAGCGGGTCTCAAGGGATATTGGTATACCCGGGGTCATAGCAGCATTCTCCACAGCCGGTGGAAGCAACCTAAGTGTCAATCAATCGATGAGTGAGTAAGCAAAATTCAGAATATTATTCAGCCTTGAAAACAAGGGTAACTCTGACACACATTACAACACAAACGAACCTTGAGAATGTTATACTAATTGACATCAGCTAGTCACAAAAAGACAAACACTGTAGGATCCCATGTAGATGAATCCTTAAAGCAGTCAAATTTATAAGAAAGAAAGTAGAATGTCAGTTGCCATAGGCTGAGGGAGCAAGGAACGAACAGCTGTTATTTAATGAATATAAAGTCTCAGTTTTACAAGACTAAAAGAATTCTGGGAGTGGGTTGCACAGTAATGTGAATTTGCCTTAACACTTTTAAGCTGTATGCTTAAAAATAGGGATGATACATTTCATCCTACGTATTTTACCACAATTAAATATTTTTTTCTTACAAAAATAATTCTCAGGGAGAGCCCTGCAGCGAAGATATGAATGGAAAGCAGGATGCCTGGGGCCACTGTGCAGGCGTCTTCAGCGGTGGTGCAAACCTTCAGGACCTTGATTTACTGTATTAGGAAAGTTGAGGTCAGAGCCTCCTCACCGAGAAGCAGCGAAGAAGCTGCTCTTGGCCCAGTACTTTCCTACTCTGCCTCTCTTCATGCCAGCACTCAGCTTCTTCTCTACCTCAATGTTGAACAAATATTTAAAGAATATTTTGCAGTAAAGGCCTCGAATTATTAGCCTGCCCGGGGTGCCTCCATGTTCCCCGCCAACTCTAGGATCCACAGCCAATCTCACTAATTTAGCAAAAGTTAAGTCTGTCGCGGGGTCCACAAACACTACGTATTGCGGTGTTTCTGCTCCGCTGATCGGAAAATTGTAATACTTCGGCTTCAGTGTTTCCAGCAGCTTATAGCTGAGTGTTCATTAATTATGCAAAACAGGCTTCAGGGGACCTGTTCTACTGAGTTAATTAATATTGAGTGTTCCCAGCCAATTAGCAGCCTTCTTTCCTTATTGTGAGAAGCTGCTGCCGGACCAGCCAAGCAGGGCCGGCTCCCTGCACAGGCGCGCTGACTCCATCTCCCCTATGTAACAGCGCAAGGCAGCCCGTGAGCAGGAAAGCCCTGGGCTTGGACTTCCTCCTTCCGTGGGCCTGCTGCATTCCGGACCACCCACTGTCGGTGTAGACATGGCGCGGCCTCGAAGTTTGTCTGTTGGGCAGCAGAATGGGTATCGCTGGGAAGGCTGGTTAAAAACACAGAACATCAGCTCCAACATAGACATCCTGAGTCATAATCTGCATTTTTAACCATCCAAATCCATTGTGGCCCATATGTACAGGAAAATTTGGGAAGCATTGATACAGAACATCATCCAAGCGATGCCCTGTAAATACCTTCTTCTTCTTCTTCTTCTTCTTCTTCTTCTTCTTCTTCTTCTTCTTCTTCTTCTTCTTCTTCTTCTTCTTCTCTTCCTCCTCCT
>PVJX010009584.1:42916-60601 GCA_004027295.1 Dolichotis patagonum | reverse complement strand
TGGGTGCTGAAGGTATCCACATGGGTGACACAGGGCCCCCTGAGAGGACAAGCTGTGGTCACAGGTCTAGGGCCACCTAGACCACAATCCTGAGTCCCAGGTATGTAGAGAACAGTCTAGAAGAGGGGATGCTCTGGCATGCAATTGTTGGCCCTGGAGCCTCGTCCCCATGGGGAGCAGCTAGGGGCTGGGGGAGGGTTGGTGTACGCAGCCCGGGGCAGGGCCCCTCCTGACCCAGTGCCACCTGTCTCCTCCACCCCACCCGAGTCACACTTCCTATGACCTGGCCTCCCATTCATTTTAAAGGAAGGATCTGCAGATCTCAGAGGTAACCAAAATTTTAGCAGTGAGGATCAGCGCGTAGAGTCTGAGACACGAGACCTGAAACATTGTCATTTAAGTCCAGTATCTGAGCGAGTCACCAGCCTTGTGCGCTCGTGGTGACCTCCAGGTCAGGGTGTGGTTGCAGCTCTTGCTGGGACTTGGGCCTTTGTGTCCCGGCCAGGGGGGTGGCTGGACAGAGCAGCCCAGTACAGACCACACTTGGGTGTTAAACGGGCTGGCGACCTTCCCTAAACTGCTCCCTGATGAACTGTGTCACCTCAGGGGCACAGCTGTCCCGCAAAATGTAAAACAGAGCTGTGCTGTTATTGAGTGGACAGCAGCTGGCCAGCTGGGGCTGCAGGCCTCAGGAGAAGAGGGGCTTCGGCCCGGGGGTTCATTGGAGGTTGGATCAGGGCATCAAGCTGTGAACTCTGCGGGCAACAGTGACAGAGAGGGCAGAAACCCCACCTCTGCCCAAGAGGTGGGGGTCAGAGCAGCTGGGCAGCCACAGGGGTCAGAGGGGAAACCTGGGGCCCCAGAGGCTGCACCCTGCCTGACACCGTAGTGCTGGTTCCATCACTTGTAGGCAGAGGGTCATGGAAGAGGCTTCACGGCCCATACCTGTGACCCCCATGGAGGTTCCCCCCCTGGTCCCCGCCCCATGGCCCACACCTGTGCCGGCGCCACACTGGGACCTGAAATCCGGAGCACAGGGACAAGGAGCCTGAGGGAGAGCCCAGATTCGGAACTGGACCCCCCAACCTCAGAGACAATGAGAGCTGAAGCAAACCCCGTGGTAGGAGCCACAGTCAGCACCTGGGTGGACAGAGAGAACTGCAGTGTTTCCCTGGGTCAGTCAGGGAAAGGAAATAGCCAAGGGGGTGCCCGGGGTCAGACCCAAGGGGCAGCCCTGGGACACAGGCTCAGGAACACATCTGTGGCGACCTGGACACAGACCAAGGTCTGGCTGAAGCAACCTGGCGACACCTGCCTTGGGACTGTGTGAGGACCCTTGGAGGGAACATAAGCCAGCAAGAATCAGCCAGGGGAAGGGTGAGGAGACCCAGGCCAGGGCACCCCTGCCCCGTGGAGGAAGGGAACAGGAAGCCATGGGCCCCCACCAGGGCCACAGCTCCAGCTGGGCTGAAGCTGCTGGGTGTCGCCAGTGACCTTTCCCCTGGGGGGTGGCTCTTCCCATGCAGCCCACTTGGGCAGCCCTGCAGCGACCCAGGCTGGCCCAGGGCCTCCCAAGGCAGGGCCCACGAGGAAGAGCTGGAGAACCGGGGTCTGAGATGAAGGCAGTGGGTGCTGTTTCCAGACGACAAGATCTGGGCCAAACTTCGGGCAATTCAGTCTGGGGTGACAGGATGGTGACCCCAAATCCCTGGGCTTGATCACAGCGACTAGCAACATCTCTTAATTCTCAAGGGAACAAGAGTAGTCAGTCACTGTGGAGAGAGGGGCCCAGGACAGGTGACCAGGCCACGCCTGGAGGAAGCTTGAGGACTCCCTGGAGCACCAGACAGGAAGAGGGGTGGCAGGCCTGAGGCACTCCGGGGAACCTGGGAAAATCGGAAGCCCCGGGCTGGGGTTGCAACCAGACCCCTAAGAAGCAGCCAGGACTGTGGACCCTTCAAAAGGCCTTTCGAGGGCATCACTGGAGAAAAAACTTCACCAGTGCTGAGGCAGGGACTGGAGCTCGGCAGTGACCGAGAAGAGGAAGTTCTCTGGCTAAGTGGCCGGCTCGGGACGCCAACCTAACCTTTTTACTATGTGTGGCCCGAAGTCCTCCAGGGTGAGAGGGAGCCTCGGGGAGCAGGGAGGGAGCAAACCCTGACCGTGGAGGGCCGGGTTGGGGGCTCCGGAGGGGACAGACAGGAGGCCGCCTGCAATGCACCCGGTTAGAAGACACAGTCCAGGAAAGTATAAAAGGGGGTTCCCTCCGGTCACTGGGATTCTGGCTACAGTGCACAGATCTCCTGTCCTTGCCAATCTCCGGTTCAGGGCTCGGCCTCCAGAGATTTCACCAACGACCGTCCACAGACTGTTGCCACGTTAGGAGAGAGTCACTTCCGAGAGAAGTGAGTGCAGAGCGGGCAGGCTGTGTTTGCCTGATAAATGTCTTGGGTTAAGGTATCTGGGTGAAGCGGTTCTGGCATTTGTGATATTTGCCCTGTTGGGCCAACCACAGTCTCCTTAAACTTTGTGTCATTTGTCAATTTCAGAAATGTCATTTCCCTTGTGATAAGACCACCAGGACATGACAAGAACCCACGTTGGGCATCGGTGGAATTTATTTGATAACAGGTTTTGTCCCCTGGGTAGGTAACTGATGGACATACGGGGACAACAAACATAAAAACAATGGCTAGGAGCCTAGGTGGTGAAGGACGTTTCCTCCATTATTTTAAACAGGATCACAGCCAGCCCAAGGCCACTCTCACCAATACATATTCAAGGTGTAAGGTTACTAGAATTATAAGTAGAACAACATTCATGGTTGAAATTAAAAGGTAGGGATCTTGGCATTTGCAGTGTAAAGAACACCGAAAATATGGATATGTCCTTGGGGACCTATCCGAATTCCCAGCAGCACCCCCCAGAGAGCCCGGGGCGGGGGAAGGATTTGGACAACCCAGCCTCGGTACACTTTGGGTCACACCTTGAGGTAAAACCAGCTGTTTGAGAGAAAAAGCCCAAGACAACAAAGACAAACTGAGGCAATTGTGTCCCAGGCAGGGTATCAATAGGGTGCCCAGAGCCAAGTCAGGCTTGGGGATCATGGTGGCTCTGGCTCCAGCTCTGGTTTTGATGAGACAGATATGACAGTGTCCCTCTCTCCCCTCCCTGGCCTGGCTCAAGTCCACACTGGAAGTTCCCTGGGAAAGAGGGCTCCAGACACTTGGGGATAAGCCAGGGGGCAGAGCGAAGAGATGGAGGCCCAGTTGCAACCCCCTAGGGAGGCCTCCTAGGGCTGTGTGAGGACACTGGGCGGGATCAGGCAGGGGAAGGTGAGGGACCCAGGGCAGGGCCATCCCAAGGGTCCCTACTCTCAGACCCCGGTAGAGGAAGGGACTGGGAAGCCACGGGCCCCCTCTTTGAGCCACCAGCACTCCAGCTCCAGCTGACCCCCTGGTCCGAAGCCTCTGAGGCCCGCCGTGTAACGTCCCTCACAGGGACCACTGTGTCTCCGGCACACCTATCGCAGCCCAGGTCGGCTCAGGACCTCGGGGAGCAGAGCTCACGTAGAGCAGCCGGATAGTGGGGGTCAGGGAAGGGGAAGCTAGGGCCAATCTGGGCACCCATGGCTCCCGGTTCCCTCTGGGCCAAGCTTTGGGCTGTTCAGCCTGAGGTCACTGTACGGTGACCCAGCTCTGTGGCTTGACCATGGAGACAAGCAGCATCTCTTGGTTCTAAAGGGAACAAGAGGTCAGTAGCTTTGGAGGACAGAAGATAGTGGAGGGCACCACGGACAGGGCAAGCAGGGTGCCCAGGACAGGTGCCCAGCCCAGGCCCAGAGGAGGCCTAGGGGTTCCACAGAGCAGTGGCTAAGAGCCTCAGACGTCCCCAAGTGACCTCAAACTCCGTACAGTGGTCTATAGAGTCCAAGTCCAGGGTGAAGAAGCCCAGGAAGCAGTGTAAGGACACTTGGCAGAAGAGAACCTAGGGTTGGGGGACAGGAGATCATGAGGCCCCCATCTCACGGGCCCACAAGGTGCTGGGGTATGCAACTGCCCTGTATTCCCTGCCGGCCACCCTGTGTGACAGACCCATTTCATTTCCCCTTGACCACGCACAGGCAGGGATGACCCCATCCATGTTCCCCACGCTTACTCCCGTGGGCAGAACTCTGGGGGGAAAGACAGCATGGGGCTGGGGGCCCAGAACCTGGGGACCGGGGGGCAGGGGGCATCCACACGGCAGGACAACACTGCACAGAAACCTTGGCCCTGTTGTTTTAAATAAGAAATTTATTGCAAATATAGAAATTGATTCTCTCCATACAGGAATCTCCGAGTTGAGGAAAACAATTTCGTGCCATTCAGTTTAAAACAGGAAATGGGGGTGGAGGGCAGATGGAGGGAGGAGAAAATAAATGAAGTTACCCCCATAAATGAAGGAAAGGAGCAGGATCAAGGCCCCCAGAAGGAGAGAGGGTCCGTACACAGCTGGGGTTCACAGGTTTGGAGTTCAGGGCCTCGAGCCCAGCTCTGCAGGGCTCAAAGCAGGTGCCAGGCCGCAGCAGCGCACCAGGGGGCTGGCAGCGCCTGAGGAGGACGGGGACAAGGAGGGGAGGACGGCCACCGCTGCTGGACCCGAACCCCTGCCCCAGGCCTGTGCGTGCTTGGCAGAGGGGCAGGGGCGTGGAAGAGGAGGCCCAGACCCTGCCCAGACAGCCCCATGGAACCCCCTCTCCCGCTCCCTTCTCTCAGCAGGAGTGACTGACCTCTAAGGGGGACGCAAAGGGGAAAGACCAACTCTGTCTTCCAAGAGCTGGAAGGAAGTCCCTTGTCCTGGGATGCAGGGCCCTGGGGAGCAGCCATCTTGCCAGAGAGGGCAGACTGCTCTTGGCAGACGTGGTTTCACAAGCCCACCCACGCACCCGCACCCCGGCAAAGGCCAGGCCTGGTGGTGGAGGCAGGAGGACATCCTCGGCCAGCCACTCCGCCCCCCTACTCTCTCCTGTCTCTTCGTCACAGCTGCCGGCTCCTTCTGCAGCCCCGTGTGTCCTGAGGATGCAGCTGTCTGCCTCTTCCTCTAAGAAGCAAGGGACACCCCAGCCCATCCCCCTATTTTTCTTCCCTGCACGGCGCTCACCACTGGGAAACGTCTGTCTGTCTCTTCACTTTATTTAGGATCCTTATAAGCAGGGGTTTCTGGCAGGGCTGGGCCTGTCTGGCCCCTTGCTGTCACTGTCTTCTATAGGCCTTTCCACTTCTCTGCACTGCCTTTGTTTCCCCTTCTGTTAAATTTCCCAGAGTGGGGCACAAGCAACTCTCAGTTGGCAGGATCAGGGGCCCTGGCCCGTCCCATGCTCTTTACCCGGCTGGCCCCAGGTGTCCCTTGGGAGTGGCCCGAGCCTGGCCTGCCCAAGTGTGTCTTCCCCATTGCCACCCCTCCTCCCTAGCACTCCTCGGTCAGGGGCTGCCATCCTCAGGCAGGGGGCAGAGCGGAGGGCATTTGGTGCACAGAGCAGGGGCCCTTCCTGCGCTGCGAGGAGCCGTCCACTAACACAAGCTTCCCGCCCCCCAGACCTCTGCTTGCCACTCCAGCAGCGGGGCGGCACGCCTGCCACACGCTCAGAAGAGAGTGGGTACCTCTGTGCCACCCAGGGGAGTGGGGTGCACAGAAATGGGCAGGCCCAGGTGTGGCCTCGTGTGGGCCCCGGGCAGAGTCCACGGCACAGCACCCACATCTTCCCCAGCTGGCTCCCCTCAGCTGCCCACACTGTGACCCTGACCACACTCTGCCCTGGTCCCTTCCCCTCCACCCAAGGCACCACCCTCTCAGCCTGCCCAGCCCGGGCTGGGACTGTGGCCCTCACACACAGGCTTTTGGGGGTAAATGTTCTTTTGTTGCTTGTATTTCACTTCTGCTTGGGGGAGAAATCATCCCCAAAATGACACAGATGCAGGGGGCTCTTCACAGAGAGGCCTGGCCTGGCCGGCTGGGGGCCCTAGCCTAGCCCTGGGGTGGGGGGCTAAGGCCTTCGTCTAGAGCCCTGCTCTGTCTCACGGACAACAGTGTGCTCTGATTACTCTAGGCTGCCTGATCTCCCACGAGGGTCGCACCCTGCTTTTGAAATGGGGCCTGACTTGAAAGCTCCCTAAAATGAGCTGGCCTGAGGATTTATAGGTCTCCAAGAAGGAATGATGGCAGAAGGGTAGAGACAGCACCCAATCTGCCACTGGGAACCTTCCTGGGGCCGGACCGGGCCCCTGGCAGCTCCCCGTCCTCCCATCACTCGGCCCTTGGGCCCCCAGCTGTCCACAAAGTGCCAATCTCTTGGCCTCCTGTCTCTAGCAGTGAGACTGGCCCCGTCCCCCTGGCCTGCAAGTCACCTCGCCTGCAAAATGGGGACAACTGGAGCCCACAAAAGGGACTGTGAAGGTCCCCTCCACTTGGAGATGGGGTTCCCCTCTCCAAACATCCCTATGGCCACCCTCCCTGGCATGGATGTGGAAAGGGACATGGAAGGATGAGGTACATAAAAGACAGAAGAGATGGTCATGGAGAGACAAGGGAGCAGAGGGAGGTGGCACTTGTGGGCCCGATGCCCAGAAAGACAGGAGCCGGGGGGTCAGGGCTGTGTTTTGGTGGCACCTGTTTTGAGTCTCTTGCAGAGCTGGCCCCTCCCTGGGTTTCAAGAGCTGCTCAGATCACAACGGAGGGTGTCAGGGAGGGAAGAGGGGGAAACTGGACAGACTGGCACATACACGACAGATGTTTGCTCAGAAAAATACAGTAAAATCGTCATGCAAATATAACAGGGAGTCTGCTTCCCACGCCGCTGGCTTCCCAGCCTGCTTCTCTCCGTTTTGCCAACTGAGTGGAGGAGAGGTCGACAGGCAGGTCTAGGGGTTGGGGAGGTCTGCCCTGCACGTTCATGCCAGCCCGACCCCTCTGTTCCCCAGGAGAAGTCTTTGCAAATGTCACCCCTAACCTGGGCTCAGCTCACCCCCAAGTTGACATGACTAAAGTGTTCAGTTGACCCCCTCCCAGGCCCCTGCCAACCCCCCTAGCATTTGGGGGTTGGTGCCACACCCCAGGGATGGCACTCCGTCCACAGTACACAGGTCTCAGTCTCCCCACCCTTCGCCAGTGTCTACCCGCACCCTAGTCTCAGTCCTGCTGTCTCGAGAAGCCCAAAAAAGCGACAGGCCAGGAGCTGGGGAGCCCTGGCAGGGACACGGCAGAGCGGAGAAGGCTCCCCCCATCCCGAGGCAGCTGGGGAGCTGAGGGCACACAGGCAGGTGGGCAGGGCCACCCAGTAGAGTCGCCCCGCACTCACCGGCCCGCCTTCCACACAGGGGAAGGGACCCTGTCTCAGGCCCTCAGCCTGCTGACGCTCAGGGTCCCAGCTCTCAAGACCCCAGAACTGCTCCTTCCGAGAACTTGTCCCCAGAAACCCCAGCTCTTGAGAAAGGCAGCCCTGCCCTGCCCTCCCTCACTGCGCTCCGCTGCCGCCCACACTGAGAGAACCCCAGAGCCCAACGGTTGGTGACTCTGGGCACCAACTGACAGGCACCAGGTTGCCATGGTGATGGGCTAGCTAGGAAGGGGGAGGGGCCCACAAACCCAACCTGCTCCCCCCACACACCGCAGGGCAGTGGGGGAGGACCTCACTGTTTGTGCTTTGTTTGATGTTGGGTGGGGGTCAGAGGGGGAAGTGGCCATTTCCATGGAAACATGGGAGCCCCTCTGGCCAGGAGGCGAGGCAAGGATGGGGTGTCAGGCACCCCCCTTTCTGTGGGCAAGCTAAGACCCTTCCAGAGCCCCTGGGGTGGGTGCCAGGCAGGGGCAGGATGCAGGGCACAGGCAGGAAGCCCCCCGCTGCTCCATGCCACCTCCCTGCTGCCCTCAGGCTACACAGTTCACTGTCGCACCTCTGGGTGGGTACGGGTCCCCCAAAGCCCAGGAAGCTGGGGGCCTGGGGCCTGGGACCTGCGCCTGAGATGCCGAGGGACGTGGTCTGCCCCACCCACCCCCAGGCAGCTCCTGAGCTACTTGGAAGACACTTGAAGGAGTTTGATGGCCTGTCGCCTTGCCCTTGCTCCCTTCCTGCCAAGGGGACCCCTCCCCTAGAGTTATGAGCCACCGCCCCAGACCCAAGGGTGCTTCCGTGGACTTTCTAGGGAGCAAAAGCACCTGCCTGATTCTCAAACCCCTCAGCCCCCAGAGACCTCAGCTTTGATGTGGTGAGGATGGACCAGCTGGGGGGCCCAGGGGAGCAGCCGGGTTGGGGCAGCACTGGGCCGGAAAGGTGGGAGACTGAGACTGACCTGCTGTGTGACCGAGGGGTCACCCCTTCCTTTCCCTGGGCCATTCAAAGAGGAAGGGAATAACGGTGCCCATCCTGCGTTCAGCGTCCAACTGTCCAGCCCCATCCTGGGAGGTTTCAGTGCACCTCTACCGCAGTCTCCTTTGCCCCCAACCCTGTCCTTGGTCTCAGCTCCCCCAGCCCCACACCTTCCTGGCTTCCTCGTCACCTGTCCTTGGCCCCAGCCCCACACACCCCGGCAGAGTCCCTGGGCAGCACAGTAAAGACGCCTGGTTTCGGTATCAGTTTGTAAACTTTAAGGAAAATGTGTCTTTGTTTTCCTGTCCGTTATTGTCGGGTGCTGTTTGGTTCACAGTCAGGTGGTGGTCAGGTGTGTGTGCGTGGTGCGTGCGTGCGGGTGTGCGTGTGCGTCCACTCCGAGGCCCCCCGGCCCTCAGTGCGCTGCCCGGCCCGGCCCCACCCAGTGGGGGGACCCTTCCCGAGCGCCCCAGCCCTCCCCCTCCAGCCTCACCAGGGAGGAGAGGGGTCACAGCTTCTGCTGGGCCGAGACCCCCTTCCAGTAATCGAGGATGTCATGCAGGTCCTCGTCCTTGGCGAACTGGACCTTCTTGCGCAGGGCGTGGCCGGCGGCCATGTACACCTCCTCGCGGGGGTGCTTCTTGTAGGGTCGGAAGCGCTCCCAGATCTTGTGCGTGCTCTCGGAGGAGTACTCGGGGCTGGAGGAGTACCCTGAGTAGTAGTGTCTGGGGGAGAGCTGCGAGTAGGTGGGGTCTCGCTTGGAGCGGGCCAGCGGCTTGAGGAGGGACACGCGCTGGCTGAGGCTGTCGGCGCCTTCCTCGTAGTAGAGCGCGGGGAAGCTGTGGCGATGTTCGCTGCAGTGATACGCCGGCTTCACCTCCAGGTGGTGGATGCCCCCGCCCCCGCCGCTGCCCCCACTGCCCCCTGAGGGCACCAGCGGGAGCCGGTCCAGCGGGCTGTTGAGCGGGCTGCCCTTCTCGATGTACTTGGAGTCGCCCTTGGCCAGCGCCGTGGTGGCCGGGTGATCAGGCACGTCCAGGCTGAAGACCTTGGCGCTCTTGATGGAGCCGCTGGACGACACGCTGCAGGTCTTACGGGTGACGGCGGCGTCCGCGCTGAGCTGGCGCTGCAGAGGGTGGTGGGAGCTCTCCTTATAGGGTGGGGAGAGGAAGCTGGGCCGCTCCAGCGCCCCAGGCGCGGCGGCCGTGGAGGTGGCAGTGGCCGCAGGGAGGGATTGGCACTCAAAGGCCAGCTCAGGGTCCCCACCGCCACTGCTGCCCCCCAGGAAAGAAGCCGAGTCCAGCTTGAGGGCATCGATGCAGTTGTTAATGATCTGATTCACCTTGTCAACCTCCTTGGCGATGGTGGAGATCTCGGCGGCAGAGCCCTGGCCATTCTCAAGGTCTGGGAGGTCATCCTCGGGCCGAGCCAGTCCATCCCCCCCAGCACCCGTGCGCACCTCAATGTAGTTGCCTTTGGTGGCCACCTTGGGCGTGTCCAGCCCAGCCTCCAGCCCCTTGGAGGTGGGCAGCTTCTCGCCAATCATGGACGGGATGGAGGACATGCGGGCCACGGGCAGCACGGGGGGCTCCCCCAGCTTCTGGGCGGCGTGGACGATGGAGCCCGCGTCCACGTCGGCGCCATAGCGCATCTCCAGGATGGTCTTCTTGACGTTGACGGACTTCTGCTTCTCCTCCTGCATGCGGCGCTTGCGCAGGCAGTAGTAGACGGCGCCCAGCACGATGACCATGCCGAAGAGGCAGCCCAGGATGGTCATGATGTAATGCGTGGTGGTGGAGGTGCTGGGCGCCAGGTCGCCGGGCACGGGGTCCCGGGTGGTGAAGGTCAGGCAGGTGTGGTTGAAGCGGCGACTGTTGCGCAGTGAGGTCACGCAGAAGGTGTACTCGGTGTGCGCCCGCAGCTTGTCCAGCGTCACGATCTCCTTCTTGTTCTTGAGCGTCATGACGTCCGAGAAGTAGCTGTTGTTGTACTGGACCAGGACGTACATCTTGCTGTAGGGGTGCGGGATGATGACCACGAGGGTGGCTGAGGTGACGGTCACGTGGTGCAGCCTGATGGCCGGCCCGGCGGACGCGTCCGTGGTGGATGAGGCCGGCGGCTCCACCGAGAGGATCTCATCAGGGTTGAAGCCCGAGTTCTCGTCAGGCTCCCGCTGGGCGTCGGTGGAGTAGGGCGTGGGGTGGCTCACGGGCCTGGCGGGCAGCGAGCCGTTGCGGCATTTGGCCTGCAGGACGGTGATGGCGTTGAGGCTGTGGTAGGGCCGGGGCACCAGCAGCGGGTAGCCGGCGAACTCCCGAGGCGACTCGCACTGCAGGCGGTCGTAGTTCTTGGTGACGTTGTTGAAGATCACGAGCCAGGCGAGGAAGCCGAAGAGGTCACACTCGCAGTTGAAGGGGTTGCCAGCCAGCTCGCACACCATCAGGCTGGCCAGGCTGGCGAAGGTGGCGCCGTCCAGGCGGCTGAGGCGGTTGGAGGACAGGTCGATGCTGATGAGGCTCGGGCACTCGGAGAAGGCGGTGGGGGTGACCACCTCGATGAGGTTGTGCTGCACGAAGAGGAACTGCAGGCGGCCCATGCCCCGCAGCATGCCCTCCGTCAGGTTGCTGAGCCGGTTGTAGCCCAGCTGCAGGACCTGCAGGCTGGACTGGCCCAGGAAGGCGCCGTCTTCGATGTAGGCGATCTCATTCTTGGTGAGGTTGAGGTCCGTGAGGTTCCCGAAGCGGCTGAGCGAGGAGTAGAGCACGGCCTTGAGCTTGTTCTCGTTCAGCCGCAGGTCGTGCACGGTGCTGTTGATGTGCTGTGGGATGGTCTCGTAGGGCGGCTGGTTCTGGCTGCAGATGGCCAGCCACACGTAGCCCTTGTCCCCCTCGATGAGCCAGCAGTCTGCGCGCACCGCGCCTGGCCGGCACACGCACAGCAGCGCCGCAGCGCACAGCCCCAGGCGCAGCATGGTGCCGGCCGCGGCCCCCAGGTGGCCGGGTGCGGGGGGCGAGGGCTCAGAGCTCGGGGACCTAGAGGCTGGAGGCTGGGGCTGGCGGCACAGTCCTCCCTGGGGCCGCCACCATCTTGGGGGCGACCCCTGGAACGGGGATCCCAGGCAAGGTGGGAACAGCCGGTTCCAGCTGCTGGGGGCCTTCCAGGAGGCTAGGAGCGGGCACCGGGCCTGGCTGAGGTGTGGGAAGCGAGGGCAGCTCCCCGCGGTGCTCCCGACGCCTGCTGGGGAGGGTCTTAGGGTCTCAGGCCTGGACTTCCTCTCCTTGTTCCTCTTCCTCCTCCTCCTCCTCCAGTTCTGGGCTCAGAGCTTCAGGCGGTTCCCACCGGAGAGCAGGGCGCAGCTCTGGGGGAGAGCAGAGAGACGGGGGCAGGAAGGAAGAGACCCATCGGTCACCTGGTTCCTGAAAGGCACCGAGGGGGTGACTGATCAGTGCGAGGGCCCAGACCAGCCCACTCGAGCTCCAGGGCAGGGCCCAGTCCCTCTCCATAACCCCTGCCGGGGGCCTCCGTGCCATCAAGCACCCTAGGGTCCCTGCTACATAAAGGAAAGGAGGGCAGGTGGGTGGCAGGGTGGAGGAGGGGTTGGGGGAGAAGCAGTGAGATGGACATTAGTGGCACCCTGAGGACTAAGGACAGACGGGAGCCGAGACAGGCAGGAAGTCAGGTGCACACACACACACACACACACACATATCCAGCACACTGGTGTGCACACTCACCCACCACCCTGCACGTGGTCCCCACAAGCCAGCACACCCTGGCACACACACACATGGACACAGCCTGAAACACACACACACACACACACCTACCATCTGTGTACACGATAGACAGACCGCATGCACAGGTCCACATACCCAGGCGGGCACCCCAAATCCAGAAAAAGAATTAAGAAGCCCAGCAAAATGCTTCCTTTCTCCATGCCCAAAGATAAATAATTCATTTGTTGTGTAACTGCTCTTGTTCCAAAAATAATTCCCTTGTCTCAGCTTCCATGGGGGAGGGGAGCAGAGTAGGGTGGCTGTGGGTCCCCCTCAGAGAGGGATGCGAGGCTGGGGTCTCCATAGAGGGAGCATGTGGAGAGAGTTCACCCACAGGCCCAGCTGAGCCAAGTGGAGGAGGGTAAGAGTCAGGGGACCTAGAGACACTTCCCAAGGTCATCGCCCGGGGAGTACTTTCCAGGAGGGACCCCTCATCCAAAAGGGGAGCCTCAGACCTCCAAAACAGCTCAGCCAAACCCCTACATCCGCTTCCACAGCTGGAGAGTCGGAGGCTCAGAGAGGAACCAGGACTTGCCCCAAGGGACACAGCACAGCCTGGGCCAGGATCAAGGCTCCCAGGCACGGCGAGCCCAGGCCGGGGTCCAGCAAGCCTAGGGTCCCGTCTACCCAGCTGCCTGGCCAGGCCAACCACACCATCACTGAGCATTTTCCAATCCACAGAGCAGGGCCCAGGTCCTTTCTTGGCCCAGTCCATGTGGGAAGAAATAAGGTGATTCACGCCGTCCACCTACGAGATACAGGGGCGGCACAGGGTCACAGGCCACTATCTGAGCTAGCCCTCACTTCCCAAGTAGGCAAACTGAGTCCCAGGCCCAGGAGAGGTATGACCAGGTCCCCTAGCAAACTAGACACACCCTGTAGGCCAGGCCAGGCCCAGCCCCCACTCCTACCCAGACAGTCCCAGTTCCTGCTCCCTCTGCCCTTGAAGGGGCCCAGGAAGTGAGGGTGAGGCCAGAGAAATCCATGTTTGGACAAGGAAGGCCACAGGTTCCTCACTGGCCCCACCTCCTCCTCCCGCTCCTTCCCCTGGGAAACTCCAGGAAGGAGTGTGCTGGGAAAAAAATGTCAGACCTGTGCTGCTAAGGCAAAACCAATTTACAGCCTTGAGCCCGAGGGTCGGCAGTGTGGGGAAGGACCCAGAGGAGGTTCAGAGCGGGCAGCGCTGGCTGAGAAGGTGGCAGGTACAGCGTATCCAGATGGCCTGCTGGGTCCAAGACCAGTGCCAGGTCCGAGGCTGGAAGGATTGGGACCTCCCAGGCTGGCCTCACACCTCCCGCACCCTGCAGGGCCAGCCTGGGCTGTGATGAGGTAGCAGGTGGCAGACACCATCGCTGTCCTTGGCCAGGCCACGTAAAGGTTTCAGGGCTGGACAGACTTCGGCTCTGGGACAGTGTGGCTCATGGGGTCAGTCTTCACCCTCTCTGGGCCTCAGTTTCCCCTCCCAAGGCAGCCAGGCTTACTGGGGGAAGCTGAGTCTCCAAGCTCACAGCTGGGATCCGGGAGGAGAGGCCCACCCGCCCCTCCTCCACCTGGGATGTCTGGGAACTGCGTGTGTGCGCAGGTGCTCACCCAGGTATGCAGCTGGCTCCAAGCAAGATGCGAGGCTACGCTGATGGGAGCAAGGAGACAGTGCGCAGGCAGGCACGGGAGCGGGCGTGTGTGCGTGTGCACAGGACGTGTGCACACGTGGTCAGCCACAGGAGCACATGCAGGTGTGTGGAGGACGCGAAGGTGTGAGGCCAGCGGCCTCTTGGGAACACAGCTGAGCACCCACCTGCCGACCTGCCGGGTCTGCGTGCACATGTGCCACTCGGGTCACACCCGGCACTCTGGCCCACCTCTCTGCTCACTTCTGTGCTGCTCACAGTAGCCAGCATCACGGGAGCCAGGCCCGGCTGTGTACTGAGGGCCCCGCCCGCCTCTCCTGTCCCCTCCCCCACAGCAGGCAGAGATCATGGTCCCCCCCAGCCCAGATGCTGAGCTCTGTCCCTCGCCCTCAAGGTGACCGTGCTGGTGGCCTCTGTCCCGTTGCCCATGATGGTTTGGGCCAGGGCCCAGCTCCCGCATGCCCTGTGACTCACACGGAGTGGGGAGGCTCCTGCCCCCTGTCCTGTGTGCGTCAGCCACCCAGTCTCTGTCCCTGGGCTGCCTGCCCACCCCACCGTGAGGCTCGACACAGCCAGGGAGGGGACAAGGAGGCCAGAAAGGCGCTGACAGCAGCACTTGGCCCCTGGCCCAGCTGCTCACCCACTCACCAGGCAGGTGTGCGGGGAGGGGGCGCAGTATGGGTTTAATCAGGCTGAGGCGAGGATCCGGGGTCCAGCAGGCAAGGTCATGGCCTTCCCTGCTCCTGGGGGCCTGCTTTACCACACACACTGGGGGAGCCGAGCTGTGGGGGCGGGGGGAGGACAACTGAAGGAAGATGGAGAGTGTCTGGGGGAGACAAACCTCCACGGCAAGACAGCAGATATGGGGGCAAAGGAGGAGACACAGGCAGGGAGACAGATGACAGGGGCCCCTCGGAGCCCCGAATGCAGCCTGTGACCAGCCAGTGGGAGGGCAAGCGGCGGGAGCAGCTGCTACAAAGCCGGCCCCGTGGTAGATGCCACTGAATGAAGGTGGCCTGGGAGGCGTGAGGCCACGCAGGGAAAGGGAAGCCAGCAGCTGGCAGGTGGCACGTCCCCGATCAGCCAGTGCTGGCAGAGACCAGAGTTCCAACTGCCAGGCTGGCCAGCTCCAGGCTGGGTGACATCTCCTCTGGTGGGGACATCCTTGGATGGAAGAGACAGAAAAGAGCCAGGGATACCAATGAGCACAGGCCACTTGAGGGCCAGGACCACTGAGCCACTGGGCAAATGCTTCCTGTGGGCAGGTGACCCAGTCAAGGGTGTATCTACCCATTAGGTGCCATTTGACTTCCTGTGGGCAGGTGACCCAGGCGAGGGTGTATCTACCCATTAGGTGCCATTTGGCTCCCTGTGGACTCAGAATCCTAAAGCCTCCAAGCTGGAGAACTAAAGAGCCCTGGCCCCGCCCACTCCCAGCCTCTCAGAGGGGAAACTGAGGCTGAGACAGGAAGGGACATGGTCAGAATATAATGTCAAGCTGGGAACAGTGCAGTCCCAGGTCCCAGGGTGGCAGTGAGAGATCCCCGATTTGCCAACCCTGAGTCCTCTCGGGGACCTTACTGTCCCCTGACAAGGGCTCCCCCCAGCTAACCCAGGGACACTAGTCGTGACCCTGGCTGCTCACCATCGAAGCAGAGTGAGTACTCACCCCTCCCCTGGCATGGTCGTGTGGGAGACAGAAGCTGTGTGGTTAGTGTGACTTCTATCTTCCCAACCCTCAGCACCCAAGATTCGGGGCCCCTGGGCGCAGGTTGGAGGGGACTCTGGGTTGTCACTTCCAGGTTCCACTGCAGGCTCAGCTGGAGGGGCTTCGGGGTTCAGTCGCCCCTGCCCCCCACCTCCGTCTAGGCAGGGGATGGACAGGGCAGGGTGGGCCATGTGTCGGGGCCTGGCTGCAGGTGGACGGAGACACGGGTGAGCGAGCCAGATGTGGGGCTGCCCAGCTGAGACCTTTCGGGGTCCCAGAACCTCTCTAGACCTGTTTCTCTCCTGTGTGGCAAGATGAGTGCCCCTCAGACTCCCAGGAAACCTCAGGACAGGCTGCAGACAAGCTGCACGCAGGGCAGGAGGCTCCACACATGGGCCACACCGGGCTGTGGCTTCCTTGGGGAACCCCACAGGGAACAGGTAAGGGGCGGCTCGGTCTGGGTTCTGGGCTCCCAGGAGCAGAACCAAGAGGCCAGCCCAGGAGATTCCACTGGCAGCAGCTGACAAGCCGAGCTCAGGCCCCTCCCTGGCCAAGCTGCCCAAGGTGTGTCATCGTCACTGCCTGTGTCAATGCCATTACCTAGGATTCAGAGGACCAAGGACTCCTGGGGCCCAGCCAGAAGTTTCGGGCAGGCGGCGGTACAGCACCAAAGCACAGGGGCTGAGACTGGCCGCCAGCACTCTGCCCTGGACCGTGAGTCGTATGTCAGCCCTGCATGGCTGGTGTTTTGGGGTTCTTTTGACAGATGAGAAAACTAAGGCTCTCTCCTCCATGGTCCTGTGAAGGGTTAGACTCCTGGCAGCCACTGCACAAGCACGGGCCATGGTGGGCTGGGGGTCCCCCTTCCTGTCACAAGAAAGTATAAGTGGCAACTGTTCACAAGCCTCCAGAGACTGACCACCCCATCAGTCAGGAAGTGCTTAGTCCATGCCAACTGCACTCACCCCAGGCCCTTTGCATATGCCAGGCTCTCTGCCTGGAATGTTCTCCCCCAGTGTTCTCACTATCTTACTTCATTCAGATCTCAGGGCAACTATTTCTCTGCTCTCTTAGACACCAGAGCTGAGCTAACTCCTTGTCACTCAACCCTGGCTTTGGTACCCTCATGCACTCCACCTGGCCTCTCTCAGTTCTTTATTACTGCTTTACCCCTCCTCCCTTATTAGGCTCCCAGCAGAGAAATAAAGCAAGATTTATCTTGCTCTCTGTGTGAGCCTGGGCCAGGGCTGGGCACGAGGTGTAAGAATGTCAGCTCGGAGCTGGAGACTGGGGAGAGCGCCTGGAACAGATTCCAGGGGGGCCAGCAGGAGAGCCCCACCCAGTAGGTTGAGGTGCCGTACACAGCCCCACAGCTCCTCTGCTATGGCCCATCTTCCAGACGAGGAAACTGAGGCTCAGAGAGGTGCAGCAATCCGCCCAAGGTCACAGCACCAGAGCTGACGGCAGGGACGATTTCCCACACTCCCATGCTTCTAGCCATGGGGCGCTTGGTACCTGCCTGGGGCCACTCACTCCCTTCTCCCACAGTCCGATTCTGTAAAAGCCTCCATGCACCTCTTTTTCGGGCCCAGCCTGCTGCCCGAAGCCACTGGGAAAGAGACCAACATCCGCACACAGCCCCTCCCACACTGTGGGTCTGTTACCGCTGCCCTCATCCAAGCTAAACAGTCCCACGACTCCACCTGCTCTGCTAGGCTGTGGCATGCAGTCCTGCCCACCCCGGGTCCAGCTTGTGGTCCAGGTCCCTCCTACACTGTCATCAGCCTGGTCTGAGCAGTGAGCGGCACCCGCCTGCCGAGGTCTGGCCCTGCAGTCTGTCAGTGCACGGCGCTGCGTCCTTACCTTGTCCTAGACATCAACCAGACCAGCCCCCCGGCCCCATCACACGCACCAGCACACGGCCCCCACCCCCAGGAGTCCTCGGGCAGCTTCGGGCCAGGCCTGTCTGGGCCTCCCCCAGCCCCATTCCATCACGTCTCATTAGCCTCAGCCCCTCATGCCAGCTGCTTCAGGTCTCTGGGGAGCTGGCCTCTGTCCTTGTGGCCTCAACGTCCACCCCAGGCTGTGTCACCCTGCAGAGCCAGCAGGCCCTGGTCACACAGGGACATGAAGAGCAGACCTGAGCCAAGAAGCCCCCTGCAGCCCAGCCCTGGGTGGGGGACACCTGCTGTCCAGCCAGCCATGGTCCTCCCACCTCCGTGAGGCGGA